>VUQG01002552.1:46528-57372 GCA_015106755.1 Etia nguti
TGAGATGTTTTCATTAACCACTGATCTGGGTAAAGGAGAAACCGACACCACAACCTCCAGCCAAACGATTAAAAACGGGGCTGTAATTTCAAGTTTTTTCTGAATCCACCACATCATATCCTCCCTTTGTAGACGGTCGTGTTTTCTCTGAGTGCAGGAAGCCATCTTACACTGTTTGTTTGGTTTTTTTTTAAATGAAGAACTGTGTTAGCAGCACCCCCAAGTGTCTGAGTTTATATAGTACTTGTTTATTGTCACACCACGTAGAGCACAAATTATGAGTCAGTAAACACAATAGATAACAGACAGCAAAAAATAGCAGCTAACATAATTTAAAGTGGCAACTGTGCACTATGCTTATTATAAGCACGTTTGACTACAAGAATAGGATATGGAGACCAAAAATTGCATAGTTATTTAGGTATCTGATTCTCTGCAGTCATTAAATATGTCATGCATGAAATCTTTAATTTCAAAAATATTTGAAATGCATTGATAGTTCCTACATTTGACATCCCTGTATACAACTACTCTATCGTTCGAATATCTTACCTATTCAAAGAAGGTGCAGGTGAAATTTAAATTCAAGCTGTACATAATAGCTTCATGTACACGATGAATGGTGAATGGTGCAACAGTGACACATGGTGGCAAGCGTACGTGGCAGCGACAGCACGTCTAATCTCTTCTAATTCTGTGTCCGTGGGTGCAGTGGCTGTCCCTAGGTGTTAAAGACAAGGTAGGTGAATTTCTCCTCTTTGGGTTTGATGTTAAAATTGTAGTGTCCGATGCGGTTCCTCTGGCAGTAGAAGAGGCAGGCGAGGGAACAGACGAAGAAGAGTGACAAGCAAATTCCAAGAACGGAAAGCCCAACTACATGAAGAGTGCTCAACTCCTTATCCACGGGCTCTGCAGGAATATATGAACCAAGGCTGAAGCATTACAAACATGCAGACAAGCAGTACGTGATGACTTTCTACTACAAAACGGTCACATGATGTCAGAAATACCTAAACTTTACTCACTGGCTCTTAAAACAAAAATTTCCAGCTCCCTTACATAAAAATAATGTTTTAAAAAAAATGTTCCCCTCATGAGTCTGTCGAGATAAAAGCAACTAACTCATTCCCAGTGACAGCTAGTAAGCAGTTAAGAAAATGGATAGATGGATGAATGTTTTCCATCGAGCTAGCTGAACTTTCCTCTCCACCGCACTGATAATAGCGACAGCTGCACTACTGCCTTAATTCAACAGCTATAGATGGCCCATTTAAATGCTGAAATGAAGTGAGTGTCAGATTTATAATTGCCACTGAAGATTTAAATAGCTTTTCTACTTTTAAAATGGTCCATGTTGAGTGGAAGCTGAAGTGTCATTACACCTCCAGCTGAAGCACAAAAGAAGCATCCAGGTGAAATCAGTCGTGCTCCAACACAGCACTGAGCACTCTGAAGCGGAGTGTTTTCAAAGCAGATACTGTGTAAAAATACACACCTTCATCTGAATTGATCAGAGGCCCAGCTGAACCTAACCTTGTTCCAAGTGCATTTACAGATCGAGCAGTTCTCTGGTGACAGTCCTGCAAGAAAACATGAGCGTAGTTTATGTTACATCTTCTTCTAATGTTCCATCAACTAGATGCTTTAGTCTAAGCAGGGTCAAAGCTGCAGAGTTGCATGAAATGTATTATGGAGTTGAAAGCACTCACTGGCACGCAGCTATTCGATTCAGTCTGCAGGCAGATCTGAACCTTGCAGTGCACATAGATCACCTTCAGGCTGACAAACGAGAAGATCTGTACGGACAGACGGGACGTGCTGGAGTTCCCGTTCATCATCACTTTGGTGTATATATTCAGGGAACAGCTGTGGAGAAACAGACAGGGGGATCTGCTAGGTTTCTCTTATTATCGCTTTGCAGAAGCCTTTAACACAGATTTAGCTACCGCACTGACTCATTGTCACTTTTGATGTCACTTTTTTTTTACATCCTGCACAAAGATGAATTTCATTTGAATGGAGGGAGCTTTAGCTGTGAATCAGATTGATGGAATCAGATTTTTTTTTTTTTTTTCAGTAGATGATATCGTGACCACCACATTTTCCATATCCCTGTCATTCATCTAAGTACCAAGCTGTCTGAAACTGATCAAACACTAGAAAACAAATATTGTAAATATGAAGCTGGAGATTCTAAGTTTGCTCGGCTTAGAAATGGAGAAAAGTGGTGCAAACAGACACGACCAGTAACAAAACTGGCCCGCTGGCAACTACGCAGCTCATTAATTCATATAATTTGGTTCATTTGTTTCACAAATGTCTCCGCTAACACATGTTTTGCAGTGAGACACTGGGAGTCAGATTTTCTCGTATCTGAATGGGGCTAGGCTAGCTAGTTTTACCCTTACATGTGAATTCTACTTGTGCATCAGATCTACGTGGTAACTTACACTATAACCGTAACCCCATCTTAACTGTATGCCTACTTAACCTGACGTGCACCTCCCATAGAACGTAACTACACAATGGCTCAACGCATACCACAATGACTTGAATGGTGCATTGCAGGGATAAAAGAAGTTTCCGTAGATTTCCAGCAAAGTCTAAATCGAGCTTTGTCCAAAGCTAAGCTAAGCTAAGCTAACCTCCTGCTGACTGTAGCTTCAGACAGTAACTAACAAAATGACCCGCTCGATATGATTCCTTGTCTTGTTCTGCCTTACAAATTTCATTTTAACGTTTGACTTTGTAATGATAAAAGAATGGAAGGGCCTAGTTTCAAACCTTATCAAAGTCTTCCCTTTAGGGAGGGGAAAAGGTGTTTTTTGTGTGTCACCCCACAGAAGCTGGTTACATTTGCATCTTGTTTTAAAACGTGTGAAGCCCCAAATTAATCGCATGCTGACTAATGAAGCTACTTTTCTATCATTTCTATCATCCGGAAGAAGTTTTTCTATTCACTTGAAATGACAGTTTATTTATTTGTTGAGATAGAAACTGTCAAGAACTTAATTTGTAGCGTTTTGACTTTTTAAATGACACATTATTATATGACGTCTGTTACCAATGCATTGTTGGCCAAGTCAACCCCATCTGAGATCTTAACTCCAGGTTAAAGTTGTCTGAGTTAACAATAATTATAGTGGTAACAGCATGAGTATGCTAAATAAATTAGCTGTAGCTGGGAAACAGACCTGTTCTCCAGGAAGACATGGCTGTAGATGTCTACAGGGTTTGGTGTGGGAGTGGACCAGCACTTGTTGATGACTACTTTAATCTTATCTGAGGAGGTGTCGAGTCTGACCTCCACTACCACAGGCTGCTCACGGGACAGGCTGAAGTTGTAAGGCAGAGGCACTGCACCGTTCAACAGATGTACAGTCATCTGGAATGACCCCGATCCCATGACAATGAGGTCTTTAATTATGTCATACCTGGATACGGATAGGAATGAATTGTAGGTATGAATGCAAATATAATGAATACAATATAACCTATACAAAATATCATAAATGAAATATTTATCAGTTTATGCTACTAATGAGCTGACGTGCACAGACAATTCTTAAGACTAATAGCAGTACAGCTGCAGCACTGGTTAAGGCACGGCCCATTTGCTGCTACAAATACAGTAGCTGCTGGTTATGCAATGTTACTTTCACTTGCAGAATACAATTGCATTCAGTGAAAATGGGACATGAGAGTTTAAGTAAAGTAAATAGGCTAAATACCTATTGGACTTGGGATTTTAGGAATGGCTATAGCCTGTAGTGGTAACGCTGATGAGTGCTAAACAGCTTTCAACCTCAGTTAAGTCCATTTATATAACTAAATGGGAGCTCTACAGTATCAGCCTCTATCTTGGGATTCATTCTTGTTTAAACCTTCATACTAATGATAGCTGTTCATGAAACTCAGGTCAGGGTCCTAAATATACTAACAAAGAATACATCCCAGTCTGCTGTTGCTTATTACTGTCAACTAATAAAGGCTGCTTGTGAAACTGCTGTGTAAATGCAGTACCAACAATCAAATCCCCGATGTGCTGATATTCTGAACAGCAATACTGCCTCTCGTGTGATATTGCTCAAGTATGTACTTTTTGAATGTGTCAATATTCTGTTCTGGAGAAGTAGTTTTTTATCTCTTTATCCTGCTTCCTCTTGAGCTATTTGTCAGCTGTGTCAGTTATCAAGGGGGTACTATTTTGAAAAATAATAAAATATAATGAGTACTCGTGACAGTACTCATGGCACTTACCCCATTGCGTCTGCAGAAACAAGCATGCTCTTCATGTAGGTACACATGACCGGGACTTCCAGCTGTTTTCTAGGCACCTCTGTTGCTCCAGTGGGTGAAGTGTATGGATCCATAGTGTTAAACAGGTTTACAGAGGCTATGTAGTGGGTTTCATTCTAAAATACCCAAAAGGCAGAAAGAGCAGAGTGTCGTTTTTCATACTTTTTAGTATATAATAAAAACATATAAGAGCACAGGGGACTCTGGAGGTTTCCCAAATGCAGAGGAGAAAAAACTTACATGCACAAGTTTAGTGTCACACTCATTCCACGCCACAGTCAGCTCGACGTGGGTCTCATTGCCGCCATTGATGCCACAGCCCACCGCGCCCAAGTAAAGTGCGCTCTCCTGGATCATGGAGCTCAGAAGGAAATTCTTAGTGACAGTCACAGTGATGGCCGCAAGTCTACAATGGACTGAGAGGGCTTCTTGGATAGAGTCATCGGTGGCAGATCCCAGAGCAATGGTAGTTTTTGTTGAGTTGGTAGCAGTTGTTGGGGCAATAGTGGTGACTGCAGGGGTGGTAATGGCTGTTAGAGAAGTACTGTTTGTTGGGGTAGTGATGGCGGAAGCTTGAGCAATGGTTGAGATTGTTGTGAAAATCATGTGACTTGTTGATATATTGTCTGTGGTTATTTCTGGAGCAGTAGTTAAAGTGGTTACAGCTGGCTCATTGGTTGAGGGTGTTATTCCTGCTGTTTGGGGCGGTGCCGCTGTTTCTAAGGATGTAAGTGCTGCACAAGACAAGGCTCGCTGGTTACAAAGATATTCTGTTTTACATCTAATCTGTGTAAATTAGTTTTTACAGCTACCTTGACAGACCCGTCCAGGTCTCTCTGGGTTGTTGTCAGTAAATCCAAACAGGCAAACACATGTATAGGAGCCCCAGGTGTTATTACATGTGGCCGACTGGGAACAATCATTTTCCCCTGAAGCACATTCATTAAAATCTACAGACACAAAAATAAAAAATACAGGTAAGTTAGCTAAAATGTTATTGGTTGATTATTTAGTTGTTTAATTTAATTACTTTAGTTTGAATTTCCAAAATTTTGCTTTTGAGACACAAAAAGTTGACTCTTTGTTTTTGTTAATACTTTTAGTGCACTTAATGCACTATAAGTTGTCTTTTTAATGGCACGTACTAACAAACTGATTTGCTTTGCAAAAAAAGAGAGGAAAAAAAGTATTGCAGTTAGAACATTACTGTATGACTGTGGACATCATTTTGTGTTGCATTTCCATAAAGCTGAGAATATTAAAAGTAACATATCAAAAAATTAACATGAGGCAGCAGTGACCAAGAAATGTTGCCTTTTAAGTCAAGGCGTTTGTCTAGATCCAGAATTTCTGGATTCCACAACGCAACTTTGTAGTCATTCTAGCATATTGTCCCTGCCTGTTAAGTTGCGTGGGAGAGAAAGTATGTGGAGCGCATATGTAAGAAGCAAGATTGAGGAGAATCGGCACAGGTACAATAAAAACACAACACGTTTTGAAACAGTTGACTCAGTCATCCAGAGCCTCAGTAAACATGTGAACAGGATATTTCTGCTATATTCTTCTATAGTTTTAGTTTGTTTCAGTTAGTTTTTTTCAGGTCCATAAAATCATTATATTTATTTATTTATTTTCAAAAATCTAGATTTTAGTTTAGTTAAATAAAATGTTTTCTTCATGTTGAGTTTCAGTTTTTCAATTCGTTTTAGTTGACTATAAAATTGCAGCTGCCTTTCACTCATTAATGGACATCCCAGAACAATAAAACAATAAACTAAATGAAATACAACAACATAACTGCTGGTTATATATTTTTTTTTTTTTATTATTTTTAAACTACCAAGCAAACTGTTTGGTACAAACACTGTTAATGAATGCTGCTGGTTGATTAAGGCCTGATTTTTACTTCTCACCTTAGCCTATACTGCAACTTCTCATGCACGTCTCCAGAAATGTAATCTCATATAGTCTGCAACACAAACACTAACTGCTGTGATTTTTAGTAGGCTGTTTCCCTGATTCTTACTAGTCAAATGCACAAACACAATATATCTGATATTTGATGAAGCTTTTATTAAGTAAAATTTTAATATGTGGCTTCTACCAGTTGTCTTTTTGATGGCTCCATTGATATATTTGGCCAACTCCAGTGCCTTCTTTCTTTCCTGTGCTGTAATTTCAGTAAAAAATAACTATCTGAACCTTCCAAGACAACATTTTGATTTGGACAGTGATTTGTTGAATTCCAGGATTACTTTTGTGTAAAACTGGAGGCCTTTACTATAATGTCAAACTTAGCACTCCCTGAAACTTGTTTTTAGCGTTTTCCTTATTCTTTGAAGCATTTTCCCAGCAGTGTACCGCTAACAGCCCGCAGCATTAGAATAAGGAATATAAAGAGACATACCATTTAGACTTGTGCTGTTTTTATCTACTGTGTATGTCGAGCTGTTCTTCAGGGACTGCAGAAGTGCTGTGGACACATTACTTATGTCCAGGCTTTGACTTGGGATAAACACTATGGTGAAGTTGACCATCACGCTTCCCGGGGAAAAGCTTCTGATCTCGATCCTAACCTGGCCTGAATCCACCATGGCTTTCACCTCTGGAGACAGAGACTGGTAGATCTGGTTGGTGAAACAGGAAACAGGCCCAGAGTCCAAAGGATGTGGAACTTTTTGAAAATGTTTTTACTTGTGCATCACATTCAGTCACTGGATACGTACCTCCTCTATTACACTCTCGCTGAGGTTTTTGTAGGCCTGACTGCTGGTGTTCTGGAGGTCAGCTGTGAACTTTATGTTGGTAAGTCGTGTTGCGGCATCAAGAGTCTGAGCGTCTACAAAGAAAACCTTTATTATGCACAATAACCACATTTACTGTGAATAAATGTCGACCATCCTATTGACCCCAGGCCTTTTGATACAACACTGAGTCTTTTCTTCATCACGCATTAGTCATTAAGGACAATTAAACTGCTGTACTCCTTACTCCCTCAGGGTGGTAACCGTGGCTATGTTGTTATTTTCAAAAATCTGGGTCAGTCACTTTCTTCACTTGTGGCTCAGACAAAAAAACATTTCGAGTATTCTTGTTGTTCTTTTTCTAAAAATACTTCCACAGAGGAGAAATAAAGATTTGAACTATATTTTGACTTCTGAGGGAAGAGTAACACATTTCTGTGTGTCTGGATTCTCAGTCATCCAGGTAATGGTAGTCTTAAAAGCTTGGAGAAAAAAAGGCAACTGAACTTCTTTAAGCTTGTCAAGATGTTTGGCCTCGCATCCAAGAGGCTTCCCTACCTGTTGTTTTTGGAACTGAAGAAGCGTCTTGGATGTGAGGTGAAACAGCTTCACAAACTTAAACAAGTCCAGTCCTTAGGGTTTCCTTCTATTTTCACTTTTCTCTTATGACAGTAACACATTTTATGATTTCTTTTTCTAATAATAACCATGAAGATATCCAAAAAACAGTGTTAAGTGTTATAATTGTGTTATAGGTTACATATTGTCACAATGCTATTTGGCAATATAACATTTCTATAATATAGCTGGGAGCAAAGAACAACAAGTGGAGGTGGAAATGAAAACCTCCTGTGGAAAATATCACTGTTTCCTGAGAAGTGTGTGTCTCCATATAGAGACACACACGGAAAGACTAATGACAAGAAGTGTAAGCATTTTTTTCTTATTTTCAAAAATCTGGGTTAGTCAGGTTCTTTTTTTCTGGCTCAGGCAAAATTTACTGCAAAAATAACATAAATAAATACAAATGAATCAAAAATAAGGAACACTTGAACACTTTGATTTTTGATGTCATTTTGAATCCAGCCCTCAAAGGGTTGATGGGTTGTTTTCCACTTTTTTTTTTCTTTTCTTTTTTTACATCATTTTGTTCTCAACAAAATAAAACGTTCAACCTGAATATTTCATACATCAAGATCCAATGTGAAATGTGTTTCCTTACTTTTTAAAAAGCATGATCATAAGAACGATATGACTGCATAAAAAATGGTTATAATAAGGTATAGCTCTCATATAGATTAGTAGCTTTCTAGTACTTTGAATATATATATCAAAATATCAAAGTTAATGTAACTAATCAATACTTACAAGTTTTTACTGATATATGGAGAGTGGCTCCTTGATTTGCACAGGCACAAGGTGTGACAGTAACATTGTAGAGCAGTCCAGGCTTCAGTCCGCTCACCTCTGTCATGGTGTCACTGATTTCCTGAGTCTGAATGACCTCTGACCCTTTTCTTAGAACAACCAGGTAAGTCTGTTTTGTCTTAGCATGACTGGACCAGCAGACAGAGAAGGACGTTCCGGTAACATTAGCGGACCATAGGCTGCTGATGCTGGGGGGAGCTGAGGGTGGGTAGGAGGGGACAGACAGGGGAATAGCTTGTTATTAATCTGAATCTGCTTTCTTGCTGATTGTTGCGTGAAAATACTGATGGCACTCCCACATCTGTACAGTTTGTCTTAGGGAATAGCATCCAGCCAAGTTTTGCACAGTGACTGGAAGCAAACGAGACAGCTAGTCTAAGCCTATCAAAAGTATATAAAAAAGAACAGCTTAAAAATGCATTATTTTACTTTTTATATCCTGTCAGTTTAATTCTAGACCATTTTAGGCCAGGCTTATTCAGTCTGTGTAAGCCAGATCCAGAAGATTTCACACAAAGGAATATTATAATATTATCTAATTTTGAATTTGATGGCAGCAAAATATCTCTAAAAAGCTGGTAGAGGGGCAACAAAGGATTCCAAGAATCTGAAGAAATGAAGAAATCTCTGTGTGCAAAGGACAGATATTGGATGCCCATGATCACTGAGCCACCAGGCAGCACTGCATTAAAACTAGGAATGAATCTGGCAAGGAAATCATTGCATGGACTCAGGAACACTTCCAGAAATCACAGTCTGTGAACACAGTTTGCTGTGCCATCCACAAATGGAGGTTAAACTTCAAATATGCCAGGAAGAATCTATATGTGAACATGATAAAAAAAATAAAAATGCTTAGAGCAAATGTAAAAAGTATTCAGAAAAATAAATACTCAAGTAAAAATAGCTGAAAGAAACTTTACAGGTATGAGAATATAACAATTTAAGAATCCTCTAAAGATATCTGCAGCTAAAGATATGAGCCAGAGGATGAGCTTTGGTGTAAATGATGTATAATTATAAATAAATGCTTGTTAAACCCAAATGTCCCCTCTCTTTTTGGCTTGGACACACTTTCCACTTTGGCTTGTAAATCAAGAGGTGCAGATTTTATGTAAACTTTAGATAAAAATAGAATATTTCTTACAGCATGTTGTCGTTGGAAGAGGCGACTCCACAGTTATATTCATTTGGCTGTAAGATGCAGAACTCGTCCACAGCGAAGCTTGTGATGAATTAGAAGAGACAGAGGTCGTATTACTAGTAACTGCAGTCATGCTGATCTCAGTGGAGTTGAAGAAATCTGTTGTGTTGTTGCCAGGAGGGCCTTGTGTGCTATTGGAAGCAGGGGGATAGGTTGGTTTCATCAATGCATGGCTGGTGAGCGTGGGCTCAACGGTGGTCCACACTCCAGTGTCAGCTGGGGGCAAAGAACAACAAGTGGACGGCTGAACTGAAACTTTCTGGTGTAAAATATCACTGTGTGCTGAGAAGTATGTGTTCCATTTCATCCATCAGGTGACTCACATCACAGACATATGTTAATTACAAACAACATATAGTGTTTCCACTTTAAAAGAACAAAATAATAGGTAGGTAATTAGGGTCATGGATCAAAAACAAACTTTTACTATAAACTGGCTTTAAATTGATTTATGATTTGGGTTAATAAACACCATCTTTGTAAGAACCATTCTCAAGATTTCCAGGATGAAGACTGAAGACCTAACTCCACCCTCCTCCACTAACCAGTGGTGAACAGACAATTTACATGTTCTTAGTCACACAGCCAATAGAGGTCACTTTAGAAACTACAAAGCAGTAATAACAGAACATTGTGGATCATTTATGAGGAAGGACCATCTTCATAGAATATGACAAATGTGGCGACTTTCTTGTGAGCTAGCTAAGCCTTTCAAACTAACCACAACTTCCTTGTTCAAGCAGGTTTATCTGACTTGAAGAACTACTCTGACACATATTATTGTGCAGCCGTTTCAGATTAAGGAGGCAGTTTGTTAACCACAGCTTTGTTCCAAAACAAGGCCTCCGTGGCCTCTGTGTTCCTTACCAATGTTTTCACATAGCTGTAAGTAGGTGATTGGTAAATGACCTTTCCCTGCTTTTAACAAGAAAACAAGATTTGTTTTCTTGTTTCTTGTTCGATATTTTACCCAAAAAAGAGTGAGTGTGGGCGGTGGACTATTAAAATATGATTAAAACTGAGAGAAATCTATTGCACCTCCAGATCTACAGGTCAGCTATTTTAATAGTGTGCAAGTGTGTGTGTGTGTGTGTGTGTGTGTGTGTGTGTGTGTGTGTGTGTGTGTGTGTGTGTGTGTGTCTAATGACGGGATGTTGTAAATTTACTCC
>VUQG01002552.1:57392-87578 GCA_015106755.1 Etia nguti
AGACTGTGTGTGTGTGAGAGAGAGAGAGAGACTGTGTGTGTGTGAGAGAGAGAGAGAGAGAGTGTGTGTGTGTGAGAGAGAGAGAGAGAGTGTGTGTGTGGGTGAGAGAGAGAGAGAGAGAGACTGTGTGTGTGAGAGAGAGAGAGAGACTGTGTGTGTGAGAGAGAGAGAGACTGTGTGTGTGAGAGAGAGAGAGAGAGTGTGTGTGTGTGAGAGAGAGAGAGAGAGAGTGTGTGTGTGAGAGAGAGAGAGACTGTGTGTGTGAGAGAGAGAGAGAGACTGTGTGTGTGTGTGAGAGAGAGAGACTGTGTGTGTGTGTGAGAGAGAGAGAGTGTGTGTGTGAGAGAGAGAGAGAGACTGTGTGTGTATGTGTGTGTGTGTGTCTAATGACGGGATGTTGTAAATTTACTCCACCTAGCAAACATCAATACAACCCCCCCAAAAACTCTTTGATCAATCTGTAATCTTTCTCAGTTTCTGTTTGGGTCTTTCTGGCAGACGATGGGGAAATCCCTCTTGTCACTTCTAAAGTGACTGAATCTATACTATAGTATTTGTCTGAGATGCTGCGCATACGAGTACAAATGTAAGGGCTCAAAGGGGATTTTGAGGATAGGGTAACTGGAAGCACTTGAGAAAAAAGAACACTTTCAAACAAGGTTCAGATGTTATATTTAGTGATATGATTGCTTTTTTGTGTACGTACAGTATGTAAGTTAAGTGTAAGCTATTATTTCACAGGTCAGACTTTAAAGGGTTAAGTCTGCACTGCAAACACATACACGTGCGTGGTCGAACCTGAACAGTGGGCTCCAGGGTTGCTCGGGTCAACATCAATGTATCCTTGGCGGCAGACGCACTGATAAGAACCCACTGTGTTGTTGCAGTCGGCCCAAAGCGAGCACTGACGGAGAGCAGAATGTGCACACTCGTCTACATCTGCAATTGAAAATGCAGACATATGGAGGAGTTAAACAGCAATTATAATTACACATACATAAAAGCTGTTTAATTATAGTTGTGTTTGCATGAGTTGTAACAAATTCATTTCTAAATATAAATCATAGCACAAAGGCAATAATTTATAGTGGAAGCTGTTTAGATTGTGAAATTATGCACACAAAATCTCTACATCTGTTCGGGATCCTGGAAAAATCACTGAAACTTGAAATACATTATGCAAGTCAAGACTGGATTCACTTATCTTGCTCATATCTTTCATTTAAAGGCTTGGACATTCAGATGTGTCTAAAAATAAATGGCTTTCAGCACAGAAAAAGGGAAAATAATTATCTCGGAGAAAAAGCCAGCTTGACGTGCACGCATGATGGTGAGCTTGGTACCATGTTTTGTAGGAATGTAGCAAGCATGACTGATTTATGATAAATATCTGAGTGTGGGTGTGTGTTTCGTGTGTTCATGCACGTGTGTTTGTCTCTGTGTGTGCGTGTGCGATCGCTCTGGTGTTATTTTCCGCTGTTGCAGGAAACATCCCACAGATGACTGTCACTCAAACAGAAGTAGTGGGAGAAGGAAACTGTGGTGCGACTGAGTCATTTTTTCCTGAACGCCGTGTTCTTTGACACATGAATCATTCTAAAAACTCTACAAGAATGTCATTTCTCAAAAGAAAAAAAAAGCCCCGAGTAGCTTCACAGAGAGGTCAAAAGTGCCGTACAAAATGACAGCGCCTCCTCACCTTGCACCATTATTGAAAACACTTCCTCTATGTTTTTGAGAAGATGATGCAGCTTCGATGTGACGCTGTACAACGAGAGAGTGAAGTTACAGTCAATCAACAGAGAGGTGGCAGTTCTGTAGGGATGCACAGGCCATGTGCTGAGATAATAGACAGAGACATCAGACTGCAGAGCTCCAGTCACCTAATGATGACACAGACGGACATATTTTAACAAAAAATCAACCATCAAGGAAAGTGCTTATATTGGAATGCTTGGAAGTCTAGTCTCATTTTTAATGTGTGGAAGAAGTTTTACCATAGAAGCTGTTGTATTACCATTGCTTGCAGCAGCCTTGTGTGATTCAGAAGCCCTTCATGCTTGGACATCAGTTGCTGGTAGTCTGTCTTCACTGTCACTGATGCGTTCAAACGGTTTCCTCCATTCTCAGAATAATTTGCTGAGATTAAAAGTTACAATAAAAAGATCAGTCTAGACAGATTTCCCCCTGCTTAAGAGAAAGATCTACAGGCTCAGTTAAGAGCTTGGTTAAAAAAAGGAAAATCAGCTGACTTATTTAAATTGCTAAATGAAACAGGAACAGGCTGAAGCTGTCTATATTTAACGCAGCAGTTATTCCTTTCATATTTTTTTCAGCAGGAAAGGGATCCAGTGTAAATGGCACACACATTGTGGGGTCTGTGGATTACCCCAAGTAACTAAGATTAGTGTCTAAAAGAATTTGGTGGCACTGTAATTTTACAAGGAGGAACACACATATGAAAACCAGAAGCAATGAAACACACTGTTGTCAAGACAACATATTATTTTAATTTTTTTTGTTTGCTGTTTTTTTGCTGCACTCTTATTGTATGACTTTCATTTGTGCCAGAATTGTGTGCACGGTCTACATCGACTGAACTTGAGACAAAACATATGTGCGTGGATTTTGTTTGAGCAAATCTGTTAACACTTTCAGTTAATTACTTCATTTCATACAGTAACTTTTTACTGTTGCTGTAAGAAAATCGATGGATTTTTTTTCCTTTGCTTTATTCGACAAATCACTGAGAACTTGAAATTGTTTTAAGAAGGAGTGCTTCCTGGATTCAAAATCTTTCACTCGAGGTGCAGTTTGGAAGAGAGACATTTAAAAAATACTCACCGCCGCCACTGCTACAATCAGCCTTTTAGTTCATTCACCAATGATATGAATTTAAAAATCCTCATTATCGAGCTATCGCATGCTGCCTGCCCTGCCTCCCTGGTAGGGTGACAATAATACTATAGATAGTAATATAGAGTATAAAATATCATATGAAGGGCCATTGGGTGAGCCCTACCACGTCATAATGACACCATAATGTTTTGCAAAATCACACACTGCATGACTATACAGCTTATAGAAGCTAAAGATATCAGCCAGTTCTGCTCCAATCATATGGGTAAAGATAATAAAATATACCATATCAGTATGTAATGCTTCAAGGTCATAGGTTAAAGGTCAGATATCAACATGTTATTATAAAAGCAGGCTGATGTCAGCATGTTGTGATATAAGCATCATAAAACATCAAAGTTTTAGTGTAGCCCTTGCCCTTCGGGGGGAGCTGCCCTCTCTGAGTGCTCATTTTTGAAATTTTATGGAATGCCAAGGAAAATGACACATCAACAGAGTTGTCACATCAGCAGTTAGATGGCACAAGTAAAGCCGTATTAACAGATACAAACGGTTTGTCAAGTTCAGCTGATAGACCGTAGATGCTGGGCAACAGAATTTTAGCACAAATGGCAAATTTCAGTTTGATTCGCCCGGGTTAATGCCTTCAGTGAGTTGAGTCACTCGTTACATTTTAGCATTATCCTAAAACTATCATTTGCTTAAACAAAGCACAGTAAGATGCATGGTGAACATTCACTTTAAATGCAATGTCGATGCAAAATCACATATATACTAACTTGCTGGATCACTGCAGAAAGAGTGGTGAGATCTCTGGCAGCATTTTTGCCAGCCTGGACAGTCTATATCCAAGTCACACTCCTTAGAACTGGGATGCAATCCATCTGCAGTTGGACAGGATCCTGGCTTGGAACTAAACTCACCACTCCTGTTTACAGCTTCATTCAAAGGAAATAACATGTTGCAGGCCATATATTAGCAGTGAGATATTTGTAGCATTGAAGTTTCAGCGCTTCCATCTGGTGTCTTGCACACAGCACCACACACCGAAAGGTCACGCTGACTGCCTGGCTAGAGACAGTGTGTGTGCGTGTGTGTGTGTGTGGTATATATTCAGATTTTACAGACACAAAGAGTCTTCTACAGTCTAAGAACAAAACAATGTGTGCTTTTCTGTAATTCTGATTAGTGTAGTATACTCACGCAGCGCACAGTAACGACCAACTTGTACATAGCCAGAGCAGCATCCAATCACCTGCTCCGTCACCATCTTGTACTCAGTCTGATGGATCATCCTGTACATTGTGACATTACAAGTCTTCCAGAGGAGCCAACCACCACAAGGCTTTGACACTGAATAGGGAACCTTGAGCACCACCAGGAAACTCACAGTCTTTGTTTCATTATGAGTACATAGGTGGTAGCCAGACAGAGACAGGCTATTTCCTGAAAATAAAATATATCTTTTGGATATCAGATGGTTTCCTTGGTATCCTGTACATTGCTGCAAAATAACATCGGATTTTACATTTTGAGTCACTCTCATAAACTGCTCCTTTATGTTAATGTGCTCAGAATGTGTTGAATAATGTCCAGCATCTGTGACATCAGATATGTGAAGGCTTTAATCAAAATAAATGTCATATTCTGTTTTGTTAAAACATTTTTTTAGAGTGAATCTGTCGTCAGAATTGTGGCCTACCTTCATTCACAATGTCCTGTCCCCGACAGAGAGCCAGCAGGGCCACAGGCACCCCAAAAGAGAGCATCCAACTCATTTTCACATCAGAATCTCACCCATGTATTCAACCACCACATTGTACCTGCATATTTCACTTTGAAATGATACCAGCGCACTGCTCAGGGTGTAGTCAAAGACCAAGTCCTCTGTGGCGCTATCTTTCCCCTCCCCTTATTGACCCAACGGACCCAAATGTACCAAAAAATTACAGCATCCAACAGGTAAGTATTATATGAATTTTGGCATCTGCAGTTACCATTTTATTAATTTACTAAAAATATATTAATTGTGGAAAGAGGTTCGTGTTTTTTAAACAGGTTTTAAATGACTGTCAGTGAAACAACCTGGATAATCAGTATAAACATGAAAAACAAAGTCTTTGCTTTTCATGCAGCCTGTGAGAGGAAGTGCATGCTTTTATTTTTGTCAAATAAATGCATTATGGTTTTACCTATTCTTTGGCTGTGTCAGTGTAAGTAAACATGTTTATGAGGCCAAGGAGAGTTATGGGCTGGGAGGAGTCAGAGTCCCTAATGGCCTGGTTTCCACTCAGGTAACCATGGCAGTGTTTGCTATGATGCTGGCATTAACAACCAACCATCTTAGCTATTAAAATCAAGTAAGGAGGAGTGAGAACTTCCCTGCCATTTTCCCACATGTCTTCATTCTGCTAATATCAAAAAGCAACAGGATGCTTTGGCTGTCAAAGGCATATTCTAAAAAAAAGGACTCACGTTGTGATCACATTGGCGTTCTGAATGTGAAATTCCTGCTAAAATTCTACAAGCCTTTTGGCATGCCTTTAATTCTTCGCAAAAGCACCAGTTCAAATAATGGTGTTCCATTAATAGTAATGAGGTGTGAAAATGAACCTGATTAAATGTAATTCAGTGATTAAGCAGTAATGAGTGGGCTCATGCTAACAGGCTTGTGTGTGTGAATGCAAGGTGGTGAAGGGTTTTCAGTTGGGTTATCAGAGGTCACCAAACATAAATATATGCTTTGCATACGCATGCTTTTGTGCTTTGTTAAAACTAAAGATAATTGGGAGTGGCGCCGTCTTTTCACCATCAGTGCTGTCCTTGATTAAGTGAGATGAGACATTTGCCAGGTACTGTAGCTGATGAGGCTTTCCAGGAAAAGGCCTTTAAGCAAAATAGGCATAGTGACAAATCCCCACTGGATGGAAGTGATGACACAAATGCACTGCTGTGCTGCAGTGACTTTTTTTGTAGTCATGGATATAATTAGTTTCACTGGGGCTTGATGGGCATCAAAGTAGTGTTTTCTGTAGTTGCATTAATAACATTTAACTCCATTGCATGGCATTTTATTAACGAGGATCAAAAAGTAAAAGAGTTCTCTTTAAAATAACCAGACCAAAACTATTTTTTTTTAAAAGACGAAAGAAACAAAAATAAGTAGAGTACTTACTTCCTACTTGGTGTTAAAAGTTTCCACACTTGGTCAGGTTTACTGTAACACATGTGACTTCACACAAGCAGAACACAACCACAGCAGCAAACTCAGTGTACCTCATTTAAACTATGCGCAACTAAAGTGTGCAGTGAATTACAATGTGCAGTAAAATGCTAGTTAGCCTTTACAGACTTTCACTAAATCTTGTTTTAAAAAAGGATCAATTGAAAAATATGACATATCCCTTTAAATTAGCCTCAGTTTCGAGTCTTCCGTTTGCACCGCCCCTTGCTCTTTGACCAGCCTATCAGTGCACGGTGCACGTGACGAGCGCTCTTTGCGATGACCTCATCCCTGGTGTGGGATGACGTCAAATTCAAGATGGATGGAATCACGACCAGCGCGGAGAAATCTACACAACAGTGAACAAAGTCCCGGCTACGTGGAGGAAAGACCGTATTCACGACGGGCAGGGTAAGTGTAGCCAGCCTAACGAAGTTACCGTTCAGTAAAACGAGCAGGGAGGCTCAGACATAGTTGGTGAGAGCTGTTAAGGAGAAGCTTTTTCCTTTTCCTCCCTGACGTAACTCGAAAGGGGGATTGTGTCGCTGTAAAAACCTGACCAGCTACAACCTGTTTTGCAGCCAGCAGCAGCTCCAGTGTCAGGCCGGTGTCGAATCGTTTTTTTCTTGGGGTTTTTTTTTTTGGTGGGAAAAAAAAAAGAACTAAACAAAACAAAACCAAAAAACCCATGACTTCCACCGGGGGATAGCGTTTCTAACTGACTCCTTACACGCTAAAACGGCGTCTCTGTCCGCACCGACTTTCATTTCTGGATTAGCGCGGTGCAGTCCATTGAAACGCGCTCAACTTTCCCCCCCTCTTTATTTGGTGTTAGCTGCTCGAGACCAAGCGTTGCACCCTCGGTTTTGTCTGAAGCTAAATAAAAAAAGAAAAGAAAAGAAATGTACGTTATGAAGTGAAAGCAGCATTTCAGTCGGAGAAGTTCTTTTAGAGCCACGTCTCATGGATGATCTAATGCCCGAAGCTGCACTCAGCTTCCTCTGAGAAAACATGACACGACCCAACATTTCCTTGTTTTTCCTAACACGGAGCACACATTTTCATCCAAAGTCCACTAGTCAATCTTTAGTTTTTTGATGAATGAATGGGGGTTCTGCCCATAAATATATTTAGCAAGTGTCAAAGTAGCCGACGTAAGTAACGCGGCTTCCGGTTACAATTTTCAAAATAAACACCGGGTGCACCGTTTTCAGGAAAATGAAACGCATGCATGCATATAATGCTTTGCAATCCCTGTTTTTGACTATGTTAATTACACAACTATTGCTGTGTGTCAGATGGGGTTTGTTCTTGTAACAGTACAGTGTTGGTCAGTAGTATTATTGTTGTCTCACCACTGACCAATGTAGGTGTATTGATGTTATGTAGTTTCATGAATTACAAGAATTCTACATTTCTCAGAGACTTCAACAGTTTCTCTATCTACAAAATAAATTGGATTTATTATAAAAATGATGAAAAACGCATCATAAAGCCAAGATTTGTGGCAAGAAGACTGTGTTCGAGTGAATGCTTTATAACTTGGTGTGCTTTCTGAACTGTTTTAGTTTAGATTACAGCACCAGTATACTTTATCATCATACAAAGGGTGACATGGAAGTAGTCAGCACTATAGTGTTTAAGCTCGGCTGTAAAGCAGACAGATGCTAATGCATACTGTTCCATGTTTAGTTGACAGTATAAACTATAAGCTAGATTCATCCAATAAAGTTGCCTCCTGAAATACCAAGAGTGCTTTTCTCTGATGGTTACCTTTTTCTACCCTAAAAAACAAATTTAGATGTTTAATGGTTTAAGTGAACTTGGCTCAAAGCAGACATTGCATAGTGGAAAACTTGTAGCTGAAACCTTGTAAACTTCCTGCAGTGCCCTGTGTGGTTGAGGGCAACTTGACAGAATTCCATTTTTCATACCTTCAGACTGACAAGATGATGTAGTTCCCATAAATTCTGTGGAGATTTCCTTTACACCATTTTATATTTTAAAAGGCTCAATTTTGACCTCTAGTGATCATCACAAACAGCAAGACAAAAAACACACGCATGTAGTTGTACCCCATTCTGTTAAACATGATACCTAGTTTAACCAGTTTTTTCTTTACTTTTACAGCAGTCTGTAAGGCATGAATATTTATAGCCCATAATAAAATCGATAGATTGTTTGGGTAAATAAAATGTAAGCAAAAGAAATCTTGTTACTGTATTTTAGGCAACATAATCCTGTCTTGGTAGCTGGGGATCAGTCCGCCAGGGCCTCCACTCCTTGCCGCCGCCCAGCACACAATGCACCCGACCCCTATGGGGTGGTGGGCCTGCAGGAGGATGGGCCCACGTCCCCTTTTCGGGCTGTGCCCCGCCGGGCTCCATGGACTAAGGCCCGGCCACCAGACGCTCGTCCTCGGGCACCCTCCCCGGGCCTGGCTCCAGGGCAGGGCCCCGGTAACCCTATCCCGGGCAGGGTTATCTGTTCCCTCGATGTTTTCCTCATAAGGGTCTTCTGAATCGCTCTTTGTCTGGTCCCTCACCCAGGACCAATTTGCCATGGGAGACCCTACCAAGGGGCAAAAGCCCCCGGACAACATAGCCCCTGGGATCCTTGGGACACCCAAAGCCCTCCACCACGGCGAATCACTACCCTCACCCTCACCTACGTCCCTACCCTCACCTATGGTCACGAGCTGTGGGTAGTGACCAAAAGAACGAGATCGCGGAAATGAGCTTCCTCCGAAGGGTGGCTGGCCTCTCCCTTAGAGATAGGGTGAGAAGTTCAGCTATCTGGGGAGGAGCTCAGAGTAGAGCTGCTGCTCCATCACATTGAAAGGAGCCAGTTAAGGTGGTTTGGGCATCTGACAAGGATGCCTCCTGGGTGAGGTGTTCTGGGCATGTCCCACCGGGAGGAGGCCCCGGGGCAGACCTAGGACACGCTGGAGAGATTATATCTCTTGGCTGGCCTGGGGACACCTGGGTGTTCCCCCGGACAAGCTGGAGGAGGTGGCTGGAGAGAGGGAGGTCTGGGCTTCTCTGCTTAGGCTGCTGCTCCCGTGACACGGCCCCGGATAAGCGGAAGAAGATGGATGGATGGATAATCCTGCCTTTGTTTTTATCAGATCAGCATCTGAAAAGTGAGAGCTATTTTGTTTTCAGTAATACGGAAAACAAATAAGCGTAAAATCTTCACACATGATAAACAGGAGCTTTATTGTGTTTAGCATTTTTGCAGTTATTGGATTGCCAGTTTGCTTAGTAAATAATAATCGCTGCAGCTGTAGTTCTCAGCAATTATTGTATTGTGTTACTACTTCCTTTAAACGGTTATGGGTTACAACATAACATGAATGATCAGAGAGCACAACTCCCCACCGAGGGCAAGGGCTACACTAAAATTCTGATTATTTATAATGTTTGTGTTACAACATGCTGACGTCACCCGCTTTTGTAATAGCAACATGCTGATGTCAGCATTGTTAATAGGGAGATGTTGTGTAGTATATTAATCTTTGTCTCACTGTGAAGTCATATAATGTTGTATATGAGCTCTTTAATAATGTTCTAAAGAGCTCAAACAAAGAAAGTGCTTATGTCCCCCAAGGACTAATGTATTGCTTCAGAGTTTGAAGATGATCCGATGGAAACCAAAGCTTTTTCCTAATTTGTGTGACCCTGACCTTTGACCTATGACTTTGAAGCATTACATACTAAAAGGTGCTTTATTATCTTTACCCATATGATTGGAGCAGAACTGGCTGAAATCTTTAGCTTCTTTAAGCTGTAAAAACTTGAGATTTTAATATGTATTCATGCAGTGTGTGGTTTTGCAAAACCTTATGGTGTCATTATGACGTGGTAGGGCGTTGTATTGAAAAAAATTTAAAAGTGTGGAGCTTTCATGGGTGTCTACCATCAGAGAAAAATTTGCATGTGATATCTTGAAAACGGTGGATGCTAGACAGCTAATAGACAGACAGACAGACAAACAAAGAGAACTGATTACATAATCCCTCACTTTTGTGGTGAGAACAGGCAAAAGGCTTCAGGAATACTGCAGTGTCCCAACTGAAGGAATCATAAATGTAAAAAAGACATCTCTTAAATGTCAATGAGGTTCCCTCTGTTCACCATCAGGTAGCAGCTAATGTGTGTGTGTGCAGGAAATGCAGTGTCAAGTTTGAAGTAGATTCGATGACAGAAGAATGTGAAGAACACATACTGAGATTCCTTTATTCATTAATGAAACAATGTATTTTTATTATTTAGATCAGGGGTGGGGAACTCCAGGCCTTGAGGGCCGGTGTCCTGCAGGTTTTAGATGTGTCTTTGATCCAACACAGCTCATTTAAAGGCCTGCTAATGAACTAATCATTTGATTCAGGTGTGTTGACCAAGGGTGATATCTAAAACCTGCAGGACACCGGCCCTTGAGGCCTGGAGTTCTCCACCCATCATTTAGAGGCTATGAATTTTTACTTGGTGTCATATTTAACTGATCACAGAGAACTGAGAAGAGCACACACAATTATACATATAGTGCACAATAGGTAACATACAGTGAAAGCCCAAAATTCCCGTCAGCTTTTATTTAGTAGATGCTTATTCCTGTCCATGCATCCATGTCCAAAGAATTCTGAAAAATCTAAAATATACAGATTTATTTATATGTGTTTATATGTTTATATGTCTGTGTTCCTGCAATAAAATATAATCTTTTTATAATATAATCTTTTTTTCTTGTCTTTCAGCCATGGAGAGCCTAGTGCATTACAGTAACCCCTCCCATGCCCTCTCATTGCTGGGGGCTCTGAATGAGCAGCGACTGCGGGGACAAACGTGTGATGTGGTCCTGGTTGTGGGAGACCAAAGGTACCAGGCCCATAAGAGTGTTCTGGCTGCCAGCAGTGAGTATTTCCAGTCCCTTTTCTCACGGATGGACGTAGACTCGCTGACAGTTGTAAACCTGGACTTCTGTGAGCCGGACGCCTTTGAGATCGTTTTGAATTACATTTACTCCTCATCACTCTTTGTGGACAAAGGCAGCCTGGCAGCCATTCAAGAGCTGGGATACAGCCTTGGAATCCCTTTCCTCACCAACATTGTGTCAACAAGGCCACATGCATCCTACTGTGTGTCTAGAAAAAGGCTTTCGTTCTCAGAAGGGGATGAGAATGATGTCCACACAAGGAGCGTCATTGTGCGTCGGGTCCGGAATGACACGGCCCATCCCTCTCGCTCAAATTATCCCAGAAAAACCTCTGAGAGATCAGCATCTCCCCACTCTGCTCATGGGTCCACTCGGCCTCTATCAGAACACAACTCGTCTGAATCCAGCAGAAACTCTGAATCCAGCAGGAAGTCCCCTGACCGGGGTGAAGCTTTGGAGAGGACGTATGCCTCCATATTAAAAGGGAATTCATCACACTTCACACCTGTGAGACCCCAGCTGACATCATCAGTATCTTTCAGTGATGCTGAAGTGCAGCACATCAGGCTGCCGTCTGGCCCTGAGCAGGACAGTAAAGAGGAGAATGAGGAGCAGGAGTCCCGCTATAATACCAAAGTGCCCTTTCAGGGTCAGGCTAGTGAGCCAAGCCAGACCATTGACAGGAGTGGGCCACTTATAAAAAGCCTACTCAGGAGGTCATTATCCATGGACAGCCCCGTTCCAGTCTTCTCACCCACGCTGGAGCTCAAGGAGCTGCAAAATCGAGACCAGTCAGTTGTACAGATGGCATTGAAGACGTCTGTGCCGGAAACATCTGCCCACAACGGCGACTCAAAAAGAACGTCTCCTCTGGTTCTCAGGTCAAAGTATACCGGCAGGTATGATGGAGAAACTCAGGTAGAAGGAGAGGTGAGTGTAAAAGCTGAGCCCAGCAGTCCACTTGCTGACCCTATGGACATCGTACGCATCACAGTTGGTGATTCTTTGCCAGTCAGTCTCAAAGACTTTCAAACTAATTATGATCAAGCTTCCAGGGAAGTCTTAAATCCTGTGGGGAAAAGAAGGGACAGGCCAGACAACAGACGGTACCCATTAAAGAAGAGCAAATTATTTAAAGAACATGCTGTCTCAGTTAACATGAATATGTCAAAAACAGTACCTCACCATGCTGGCAGTGACCCTAATGAGGACGGCGAGGAGTCACCTCAGAACAAGATTTTCAAATGCTGGAATTGTTTAAAGGTTTTCCGGTCAGGTGCTGGACTTCATCGTCATGTAAATATGTATCACAATCCGGAAAAGCCGTATGCTTGTGACATCTGCCACAAGCGCTTTCATACCAACTTCAAAGTGTGGACGCACTGCCAAACTCAGCATGGTGTAGTACAAAACCCAGCATCGTCTGCTAGCTCCTCTGTTCTTGATGAGAAATTTCAAAAGAAGTTAATAGATATTGTGAGAGAGAGAGAAATAAAGAAAGCTTTGCTTTGGAAGTTAAAGAGGAATAAGCAGGGTTTGCAGTCTCCTGCAATTATAAAAAAGAGATCAAGGCCCAGCTACATATGCCCATATTGTGGCAAGGTATTTGTGTTCCAGTCTCAGTACAGGCAGCATTTAAGGACACATCCTGCTGAAAAAGCTGACCAGGACACAGCGAGGGAGAGCATCCTCTACCAGGAACAGGATGAGATCATTCAACAGAAGAACCCTGACACCGGTGTTTACTCCTGTAGACTTTGTAATATGAAGCTGTCATCGCTCTTGGAACAGGGTGACCACGAGAGAGGCTGTCGCCATGCAACCGTGTGCCCTTATTGTGGCCTCAGATTCTCAAGTCCAGTTGTCAAGAAAGACCACGAGGCACATTGTAAGTACAAGAAACTGACATGCCTGGAATGCATGCGCACCTTCAAATCCTCCTTCAGCATTTGGCGCCATCAGGTGGAGGTGCACAACCACAATATGATGACTGTTAAAGACCACATTCTCCTGAAGCAACAAGAGAACAATGAAGAGGAGTCTGAAATGCTCAAAGATGAGCATTACAGTGATGAGCCTCTAACAAGTGAGAGCACAAGAGAAAACATCAGTTACAGTGATTCCTCAGGTCCACCTATGTATGACTCTGAAGACTCCTCATCCTATGTGCCTGAAGACCTGAGCATGGGCCACCATGGCAAGCTGGTAGTGAAGGAAGAGCCGTTAGAGGAGGCTGTGAGTGAGCGGGACAACCCAGATGCTACCAAAAGTGGCTCAGAAGAACCCGGCGTATGGCCGTGCGAGAAATGTGGAAATCTTTTCAGCTCTCGCAAAGACCTGGAACGACACCAGGAGCTGCTATGCCACATCAAACCATTCATCTGTCACATCTGCAACAAAGCCTTCAGGACCAACTTCCGCCTTTGGAGCCACTTCCAGTCTCACATGTCGACTGCTAACGAACCCGGAGCCAAAGAGATCGACAGAAACCCCTCACCTCTGAGCCCTTCCCCTCCACTTACCCCTTCAGAACGTCCCTCTCCACAGGCCTCTGTGCTCATATCTACTCAGGCGGCACCGGTCCCTGCTGCTGCTGCTGCAGCAGCATTGACTGACGAGTCCAGCAGCCCAGATCCCTGCAGCTCATTGGTAAGCAAGACTAAGAGGCCCGAACTGGAACGGCAAACCAGCAGCCAAAGCCCCCTGTCAAGGTCAAACAGCATGGAGAATCCAGGCGGCCCTCAGGAATCAGACACACTCTTTTACCATGCACCGTCTCTCTCTGCCCTGACATTTAAGAGGCAGTACATGTGCAAACTCTGCCACAGGACCTTCAAGACAGCCTTCAGTCTGTGGAGCCACGAGCAGAGTCACAGTCACATGTGAGCATCAGATGGCCGATAGCAGTGAGTTTTTTCTCGGGAGACAACACTTACTATAAGAATAAACACACCTCAGCCTACAAACAAAAGACTCTGAATGTATAGCTTATTCGCTTGCCTCCAATGTCATATATTGAAGTGGCCATGTTTATCTAGATGCGTAAACGTGAATGTGCAATCAAGTGCTAGATTCCTCTGTGAGAAGAGATGACTATAATTTTTTTTCTTGCAAAATGATCTATATGAATTTCTCTGTTTCAGACCTATTTTGGTTGTGTAGTTGTATTTACCTATCTAGTCATTTTAAGAAAACAAGGTAAAGAGTTGCACCCCTCAATGCTTTTCGCTGTGCTGCTTTCGACTTAAAGGTAGAGCAAAGGCAGGACAAGTGTTTATGTTGTTCTCTCTGAGTGTGGTGAAAAAAGTGCTTTACAATTTTGGAGGCTGCAGTTTATTTAAAGATTAGAGCTTTCGCTTTTTGTATAAACATGTGATTGACATCCCTTAAGATATTATTGGTGGCCTCAACAATGTATTCAATATGCACTTTTTTGATTCTGGTAGGAAGATATAATCCTCAGTGATTACTTTGGGTCAGTATGTTTCCCTAACTGAGATTTTAGACTGCAGGAGTAAAAGTGACAACAAAAAAGCATCTATAATTTTTCTTCATGCGTAGCACTCATTTGTTCTTACATTTGAGTCTCATATTGCATTCGGATGAACTGATTTCATGGAAAAATTCAATGAGACACTCTGTATAAGAAAGCTATACCACAAACAGTCTTCATTCAGTACCCACAAACTACAGTATCTTCCTAATGATTAGCTGTTTCTGTTACACAGAAATGAAACAATGTAATCAACTGGAAGATTACAGAAAAAATATTTATTTTCTAAAGTTGAATGACTATAGCTTTGCTAAATTATATGGAAAAAGGTGCTCAGACCAGTGCACTAGTAGCCATGCAGGCTGTCATTGAAAAACGGTGGGCTGGGTTGATCTCATAAAGTCCTAAATAATAGACATCATTTTAGTATTTGACTCATAATAATATAAAATATTTCCTGCGAGCAAGTTTTCAGAAGACTTCAAATCAAATGCACTGCAGTATAATAATATAATTTACGGTTTTGATGAAATGATAAACAAAAACCTCTAAAAGTAGTTTGTTTATATGAAACGTTGTCACAGTGTCTGAATCACTCAAATCTGCCAGCTGAGTACAGCACCAGTGTTGTGTAAATACACTGATAGAATTTTTTGCAATTGAACACCTTAGACGATTAAGTGAGCTTTACAGCGCTTCGATGGCCTTATGCAACTTTACAAAACTATTTTGTTATTTTACATGAAAGCACAACAGCTTCAGACGACTTATGACTCAGGCATTTCAAGGTGGCGGCGTCAACGGGAGGGAAAGCAATGAGACGGCAAATCTTTGATTCTATGAATGGTCACAGAGTGCTCCTGCTTCCTGAAGATTTCTTAGAAAAGTAATGATTGTGTTTTGATTGTATTCCGGTTGTTTTACAAATGTATTCTTGTACAAGTATATACTTCTGCTTCGGCTTGATAGTTTAGAACTTTGTCATAAATTATTATTGCTGTTTGGGAGACTTTGACAGACAGAACTTCACATGGACTAATGGACTTTGTTTTCCACTAAATGATTAATGCAAGCTGCATTGTGATGTTAAATTCTTTGCGGAATTTCTGTATTGATAATAGTGCTCTTAATTTCTTCTGAGAAAGACTTTCTGAAAGTTTCACAGGAATGCTTATAGACTTGTGTACATGGAAGTGTTTGTATTCTTGATTTTTGTACCGATTTTGTTAGTAAACAAGAGTTTGATCTTTTTAGTATTCCTGTGCTCTCACTGCAATAATGAATATTTGTATCAACATTGGTTGCATTACTGTTGCTTTTTGAGACTTGCAGCTGTTTTTGTGTTTAGGTTTTTCTACAGTTTTGTGCTTCACTTCTGTAATAAAGAGTAACAATGGAGTATATATATATTATATACATAGTATATAAACAATCATTTGTGGTATTGGATTTATGAACTTAACAAGTTTGAAGGTTTCACGGTGGATCAAAAGGTTTTGGGTTACATTTTCATTCGTGCTAGTCTAATTGGTCATTCTAAATTGGCCATATATTGCTGCTAGGTAGATTAGATTGGATATTTAAATGGATGGAATAATGTGTGAAAAGGTGAATTCCAAATACAAGCATTTGGACGATGACACAGTTTCTATCGTTTTACCTTTGTACACCACCCCAGTGAATATCAAATCAAATGGCTGCAATGTGTCTAGTGCAGACTTTACTTTTGTTAAAACCTTTAAATTAAAATAGAGATTAGATTACAGCCATTTATATATGTAGCCCCCCTTTTAAATAGTTTAAAAAATAATTAGACAGTTGACAAGCAGTTTGATGACCAGGTGAAGCCTGTTCCCTATTTATTCCATGACTAAGCTGATAAAAGATCTGTGATGACCTTGCATTTGGTGGTTGTTAACTGGAACTCGCACCGTTAGGTCCAAGGATGCTGGTGCAAGTGAAAGAGGGCATTAGGCTGACAAAACAATCATTTTCCTTCAGGATTTTTAGTACAGAGCAGATTTCATGGTTCCATCAGGCATCCAGGTCCTGATGCACCAATGCAAACCCAGACCGTCACTACCACCACGTTTGACTGTTGGTGTAATGTTCTTTTTATGAAATATTGTGTTTGTTTTATGGCAGATGTAACAGATGCAAATTTCCAGTGATTTCTTGATTCAACAGACTTGGCTGTGGATACTGGAATTGAACTCACTTTTCCAAAAAATGTGGCTAATCACAGTTAATTGATGATTTAATATGGGGCAAGAAGGAGCAATTACTCTCACATGGAGCAAGGTAGGATTGTGTCGATTTTTTTCCCCCTAATAAATGAAATTATCATTTAAAAACTGAGGTAAAATACTTTCACAGTACTGTACAGGGCCTTGGATTCAGTGATTAATGGTTTTGAATATGTTCTACACCTTTTCCCCTCATACTAGAGAATAGATAATTATACCTGCTGTACATGTTGACCTAATGTATTCACACACATGTTGTTTTCCTCTTGGCAAGCAGACTATCCTGAAAACAGAGGGATGTTTTTCAAAGTGCAGGCCATGGTGGCAGTTTGTGGCTGGAAACAAGGGAGTGAACTTAGGAAGTGTTTGCTTTAATTTGGAAAAGTGGCAAACTGGAAATCCTGTCCTTCCCCATGTGGAAGGTCATACTCTCCATGAAACTGCAGAGAGGAAGTTTTCACATAGATGAGGAAATCTGTTCCCAAACTCTGCCAGATCTTTTGCATAAAACTTTTTCACTGATCCAGTGTGAGAATATGGAAGCAATGTTTTGCGTCGAGAGCTGTGGCTGTAATTAAAGTAAACATTTATTGTTATTCAAAATTTACAGTAATGCACTGATGACATTATCAAGAAGAGAACATTTTAAGGAACTGAACTGATAAACACAGTTATTTGCTAGTGTGTATGAGAGAAAAGGGAAAGCTTGCACAAGCAAGATATTGTTAAAATAAAGATTACATAACTAAGTCTCTTAAGTTACAAATGATACCAGAAGCACAACAAAGACATTAGAACACCATTATACTGACACTGCCTCATTGTTCTGGTGTATAGCTGACAAAACATAGAAAAGAAACGACAGCAGGACCATAGACATATGAAAGATCCACACCATAAATACTTTCCCTTACAATGCTAGTGTATCCTTAATCAGCCTTCTCATAGTGGTGCTAACAGAAGTACCCAGTGAGTCAGTGATCTGGTATGTGATTTTGTAAAGGTATGGCTGAACATCTTTAAGAGTGGTGTCAAACACATTGTCCACTTCTGACTGGGTGGGCATCTTTGGCAGGTATTCGTGGCGATTTATGACCTCAACGACGTTGATCACCTTCTCACCAAGCTTCTCACCCACTTTCTCCCTGCAGATCTGTCTCTCCTGCTCATTGGCCAGGTTGACCACATTCACCTTGATGCTCCACACTTCCCAAGGAATGCACTCGTCAGAAAAAGGCCAGCGAGACTTCTTTTTCTGGTAGAACTCCAATGAGATCTGTCCCATGCCGTCGCTGCCCGAGTTGCTCAAAGCATCCTGTAACAAAAGCACAGCTGAAAGTATAGGCCTCACAACACGAGAGTCAGCAATCACGTGTTAAAACCGACAATCACCTTGAATTCAGACACCGCTTTCCTGATCATCCTGTCCAGCTCCTCTGAGGACACCCTGACAAAGGTGAAATCTATGAAGTCGCAGTCGATGTCCTGTGTGCCCACAGTGCCGATAGAGTAGGTGCCTTCCTTTTTGTAGTGAAATTTCCCGGTGCTCCGGTGCAGTAAAATTGTGTGCAGCAAAGCCAGCATAGCTTCTTCAACCTGTCTCGCCTCCACAGTTACCTCAAGAACTTCCGAGCGACAATTCATCGCGAATGTCTAGTTATGTCTGTTAACGAAGAGCCGGAGTCGAGTTGAGCGACGATAGCTACTTTATAGCAGCTAGCCCACGGTAGATGATGAAGCTATGCTGTTTAGATTCACAAATGGGCGTGGAATATCTAATCCAGTGTTTTATTGTATGTTAAAATGCAAAACAGGGTTTTAATAGATAATACGCAACCTCCGCATAACAGTCGTGCTCACTAAGCGTTCATACATTGTAGCAAACGCTAGCTAGCTAATTGTTTACTACTACAAACAGATCAAGAACAAGGGAGGAAGTGATGGACAACAGGACGAGCTACGGGAAGTCGTGTAGTTCAAAATACCAGCTCGGATTTGTTTTCCGTTTATTTCGACTTAAAAATGGACTAAACTAATCGTATAATAGCTTAATACTAATAAAAACAATATCCTAAAAGTCCAGTTGCAGTTTCAGCTGGGAAAAAAAACTGTAGTTCCCTCGAGGTCTTGACAACAACAAACGTCTCACCAATGTCGCTGTGCATTCTGGGAGTTACAGTTTGTGCCACATATCCGTCTGGAAGCGACAACTTTGTACAGTCAGACTGAAAGTAGTCCACCGGGTCAGACTACACTCTTCTCCTGCAGGATGTTTTCCCGGGAATATTACTCTTTATCTGGATATCGTCTGCTGGATTATGAGCACGAAGCTCGGGCATAAGTCCGTTTTGGCAAACTTTTACGGCTTCGTAGCTAACGAAGAATAGCTAGTTAACGAGCCGTAGCGAAAATTAGCTTACTAAGCTAACAATCGTATTCAATGAGAGGAGGAGTGGGCTATTCTGCAGGTTTATTTGTACGCAGATTACCTTTAGTTTTTCTGACAATGGTTTAGCTGTCCACAACCAGCTTGCGTAGTTTGGAAGCCCTGTAGCACTGAAGCATGGATAACGATAAGCAGAATTTGTATTGGAGGTGGATATTTGTGCTCATATCCTTTTTGGGCGATTGACTTCATTGATTTCGCCGTTCCTTAATTAAATACATAACATGAGGTTGGCACGAAAATTCCCGGAGGACCCGGTGTGTTAAACTCAGATTATCGATCATATTCCCGAAGAATGTCCGACCCAGAAAGTTCCAGTTCATATTTTGGTTTGGAGGATCCGCAGTGGCTATGTATGGTCACGTTGTTTATCGCCTCCCTGGTTACTCTTATACTGTATTTCGTACAGTATTTCCAACATAGACTTATAGGAAATAAGCAGGGTGCAGCAGAAGGGGACAATGCTGCGACAGAGGAGGAGGAAGCCGCCGCTCTGCTGGGATGGGCGCTGTCACTGAAAAGCTGGAAGAGTCAGTGGAGAAGAGCTTGGTGCATAGCTTTGAATGACGAGTCAAGGAAGCGAAAGGTGAGTTTCATGACCACCAAGCCACTGCTTTACTGTGTGGCAGGTGACTTCAGTAAAAGTGCATCATATAATGCGATAAGGTTACAAAATCTCCTCATGTATGCTATAAAGGAATTACCCCCTTTTTATTGAAGCCATGGATTGACGCTGCCAGTGTCGTGCAAGCCCAGATAATTTTGATTCCTTGGCAACATCTTTCCGGGTCTGCAAGATGTTGAGTAGGTGTTTGTTGTTTTAAAGTTTCTGTCCTCTTTCTCGTCAGGGTGCTGTTCTGCTGGCATTTGAAGAGGATGGTCTCGAGGCTTCAGATCTCATGCTTAGCAGGATCTCCAGCTTTCAGAAGTCTGCCGGGAACAAGGTACTCACTCCATTTTCTTCCATCAGAAAACACCTTTGCACTGTTTATGGTAGACAAGCACTTACTTGTCGACTTTCCAACGGTACTACAGGCTTTTCTTAGTAAATTAAAATTTTGGGAAACTAATCTACTTAATATATTATCAGGAGCAAATATGCTTGTTAATTACCGTAAACTATACTTTTAAAAAAGCCATGATGCACCTATTGGCCATATAGAGTCTTTGCCCATTTTTGCCAACCTGTGTTAGAAAGTATAACTAGAATCTGAAACTAGGGAGGTTAGACAGGGACATACTGCTCACTGCATTTTTGGCTTTGCAGAGATTAAATGCAAACTCACTCCTTTCTTTGTGATCGTCGAGATATAGACCAAAATACCAGGTACTCTATGGAGTCTAAGGAGTTTAATGAGCAGAGGTTTATTTTTACCACACACCGCGTGTGTGTGTGTGTGTGTGTGTGTGTGTGTGTGTTGTGTAAGAAGCTTATAAAGCTGTCACGCTCAGCACTAAGGAGGAGCAGGCAGCCAGAAATGCACCAGCACCTATGGTTATGTTTAGCTTTCCCCTAATACTATACTGATGTCAAAGACATGCACTCTTTGCTGAAATCAGAGTTAATTTGCTGAGTAAATATGTTTCTAAAGCATAAATTACCTCTGATCCTGAGTTTAAGTTGCATGTCATTCATTCGGCTAGACATCACAGATAATTATACTTCATGATGCCTTTTGGATCTATCAGAGTTGTTCTTCCTTTCCTTCCTTCCTTTCACAGTTCAAAGTGAAGTTGTCCTGAAGCAAATGTCACTTTTGGGTCAGTTTTATGCAAAGTCAGTACATTGCTCTGGTTTAACTGGGTCTTCTACCCATCACTGGCGACTGGTGCTGAGATTATACTTCTGCTTTGTCTCGTCTTACCTTTATCCTCTAACCTCGACTTAACAATTGACTTATTTGATTTTGATAATCAAAGGTCACATCACAAAGCACCCAAAGCTTTTCTGTGTAGCATTTGCATGTACTTGCTCAGATTGGATATGGTGACTTACTTGTCCAAGGTGTACTCTGCTTCTCACCCAAAGTCAGCTGGGATATGCTCTGGCCAAATCTCAAACCTGGATTGAATGAGCTCTTGGGAAGATGGATAGATGGATGTAAAAAGATATTTTAGGATGTTTTGCAGAAGTACTTTTTGGTCAGGAACAGAAGGGGAGATGGTGTGGTCATACTTGGTTAGATATTGATTTGGAGAATTACACAAATTTGGACAGACATGTAAACTTCAGCTTGATTGGTTGATGCAAACTTATAAACGCAAGGCAATAATTCTGGTTTAAAGTAAACCACATGAATGTATTATCAATGAAGCATCACACAAGGATTCACATACAGAACCTTTTAGTTCAGTGAAAATTCTGGGTTTCCTTTCTATTTGAATTGCATTCAAATGACATGGTATAGCCACCTTAGTAGCATGCAAATGCTGTCACTGCCATAGCTCCAGGATTCTCTGGTGTTTTACATTAAACTAATGCCTCACTTTGTCCTCCCAACAGGCCGCTTCCTGCTGTGTGGTTGGGGAGAAGCTTCAGTTCTCTCTGAGCGCAGCATCGACAGCCATGGCTACAGCAGATCCGTGTAAATATACTGTGTGTATAGCTCCATTGGAGCTGCAGGTAAATACTCTAAATTTGTGAAGTCTTAGGCTGCAAGGAAAATAACACTGTGGATTTCCTTTTGTGAAATATCCCTTTAACAGTTAGACTTTAGAGTTAAATCCGTTGGAAGTCGTAGTGATTTAGTTTAATGGGAGCTTTTACTGAACATGATGTGCTGCCCAGCATTGGCTCACTGCAGGCAGCAGTATTAGATTAAATGGTTGGGGTATCTTTCTTTCCTTGGCAGATGTCCGAACAGCTCATTAACATCCCTTTCAGGCCTGTTTCCATATAGAACTGATGACGTTATGATCCAAATGACCACCGACTCCCTTGTTTGTACCTGTAAATTGCAGTGATTTGCTTGATTTATCATTATAAAAACTGGCTATGTTGATCTCTTAAATGAATTACTCCAGCAGCTCACCCTCAGCCCTTCCCAACGCTCCTCTTGCATTTTTAGACTTGAGTGCAGTGTTGAAATAAATTGGAGTCAAAGGTGATATGTTGGGATATGTAATAGGTAGTGTCCGTAGGCTTTCTCCTGCTTTTAGGTTCATATTTAGATGTTCAGAAATGCAAAAAATGCTGGTGTCTATGTAAGCTAACTAAACTGTATTAAGGCTATTTTTAAACTAATTAACGTGCTTTCCCATTGAGGTAATTGTGCTATAAATACAACCTGAGTGTGAGAGGCTTGGAAGCTAAAGTCAGGATTAGTGTTGAGGAGGTTTTGTTTTGGTTGTGGATTTGTTGTTGTTTCAGGGACATAAAGGAAGCCTTTTGTCCACTTTTTCACTCCCACTGTTTCAGCTTAGTCTGGAAAAATCAGAGAGCTTATTCAAATGTTTCCATCCGTCCACTGGAACGTTTGTTAGCTTTTGAGTGAGATCCAAGCTAGAATACTCCTGGCTCATGATATGAGTGCACGGGCATGTGGAAGAAAATGATTTAGGACAAATGGACATGATAACACAGTCACTACATTAAGGTGTGCTGCTGAGTGCACTCTGTCTTTAAATGCACTACTGTACCACGTGACCTGTTGTGTGTGACAAGGGACACGACAGTATTACACACCTCATCCTAATGAAATACTCCTCTGTGATGATCTGTAGTAGATGGAGTGTGACATCACATGAGGCCTGTTTCTCTTAGTGCTATAAACCATTAACCATTGAAACCTTGTATTATATTTAAAAATATAATTCAATAATAATTTCCACTCTTCCTTATCATTAGAGTGAAATAATATCAGTAGTAATAATGATAGTATAACAGTCCAACAGTTGAAGATATTTCTAAAAATAGTTTTAGGTGCTGCTGATGTAGGCTGTGATGTTCTGGATCTGTCTAACCATTCCAATTACTATCTGATGAGACCTTTATTGGATCACAGGCACCAATCTTGCAGTGAATTCCAGGCATGCTGGGGCAGGATGGCTTAGTCTATTTTTCTGTCACTGTTTTTATTCTCTAACTGTCATTGGTATATGATCTAAGTGTTGCAAACTTTGCTGACATTTCTTAAGAAACCGTTTTCCCGTGTGTCAGGCTGACTAAAGAGGAATCGCATGCATTTAAAAAAAAAATTTTTTGCATCTATGTATTTTATTTGTACCTTTGCCTATATGGAGCTGCCATGGCTTAAAAGCAGATATTATTCTTTCACTTCAGACTTGCATTTTTTTTGTAGTTAATGTTATACAACCAGCAAAAAACATCACATTCTAATTACAGTGTGCTCTGGAAAATCATTCCTTACTTCTGATTTCACATCAAACTGGCCATATGAATCCCATTAGAAATGGGAATCGCATCCAAAGACTTCAGTTTGGAAAAGGTTAACGGAATGATATTTTCAAGATGTGGAAGAGTGTCCCTAGTTTTCTTAAGCAAGTAGCGTTTCTCTTTTGTTAGTCAATAAATTAACAAAAACTTGATCTAATGTTCTCATTATTGGTGTCAGTGTAACACACTGATTACATTCAGGTAAGGAACTAAAATCCTACAATAATCATTTGCAGTGTTTCCCATTAATGACCTAGACTCTAGTCTCTGCCTGCTACAGTTTCATAATAAACCAAAAATGTTTTTATGCTTTTCATGGTAATCTCACCCTGTAAAGTCTGCCTGTCATAAGATAGCCAGCTGCCAACACCAGCTGCAGACTGCAGTGGAGCTGGATTTTGTGGGACAGAAAAGGCAGCAAAATACGTGTTTCAGTTATTAATTTGTCACAATGTACTTAACAATTGAAGTTGTCTGTACTTTGTACTTTGTGCCACTGGTATAAGTTAGCAGGTTGTTTCAGTGCTTGATGTTATATATTCAAGAGTACTGCTGCAGGCCACACCCCTTTCCAGAAGAGGTCTTATGAGTGACAGAGAGCAGCCAGTAAGAACGGCACAGTACATTCAGTTGATCACACGGCAGATAACAGATGTTTTCCCTAAAAAACTTTTCTTGGAACGTGTTTTGAAGTTAAAGAAACGTATAAAGGAGAATTCCCAAGGAGTTAAGCATTTATAAAAGGCTGCTTAACTTTGTGTTATATAGGCTGTATGAACATGCACAAATGGGTGAAAAGCATGACTTTGATCTGAGGCTGGAATTTAAATAAAGAAATATAGATTAGCAGACACCACGGCGAGTGGTCATTTGTGTTTAACGCATGAATTAAATTTCAAAAGATATCAGTATATTATCAAAAAAGGCACGAGATGTGTTCCTTGTCAGTCGTGTTGTTTGTTTTTGTGAATTGAATGATGGTGCTTTGGATTAAGGAACAGCATTTTCTCCTTCCCTTTCCTTAACAGATAAGAAAGAAAGCACTGTGGAACTTTTCCTCAGAATTGTGAACATTTGACCGTCTCTTATTATGTACGCCCCTTACGTAGTTCAGGTCATTTCACCATGTTAGGAAAGGAAAGACTATTTGATCACATTCTGTAGCTTTTTTTCCTGTGAGCAATTGTTTTGCACATTAATCTAAAAATCCCAGAACAGCTGTTCTTTTTAACTTCCGAGTATGCTAATTTAGTTGCATGGCGTCATGGAACATAAACTCGGGATTAAGCAGTATGTACAGACTGCTTTGAAATAGCTTAGAAGTGGTACTTGCATCCTAATAGGGCGAGTTTCTCTCACAGCTTCATAATTGTTCGAGCTGTACTATTTGTGATAAGAGAAACAGAAAAATCTAAGCTTATCATAACCCACTGCAAACCTGATGGGCTCATCGAGAGACACGCTGTAATCTAAGGAGAAGGGAAAAACGGCAAACAGAGCATTCTTTATGGCTCTTTAGTCACACTGGAGGACCACAAATTATGTTTAAAAAATGTAAAAGTGGATTTTGCATAATATGACCCCTTTCGCAAAGCGTAGGTATGCACACCACCCACTCACCACCGGCTACAACACAAATAGCATCAAATTGTGCGGGAAACACTGCACTGATTTTGTTCCTCCATGCCCACCTCACATACTGAGCTGCTCCATGTTTGGTGTATCGCTTTATCTCCAGAGAATCAGTTTTAGTTCATCTTTCTGTGAATTTGATGAGTACCAGATGAGTCATAGGGCAGCTCTTTATTTTCTCTTTCCCAGCTTCATCTACACATGCAGGAAGCTGAAGATAAGGTCAAGGTAAGCTGGGAAGTGTCTCATCTAGAGGTGGAGGAGCTTCAGGTGAAGCCCGCTTTCACTCAGGTAATTTTAACACAGCAGAATCGCAGATGTATAAATCTCAGTGTATAAAACTAAAAAAGGATACGCCACACACTAACATGGGAAGAAATGTTTTGCTGGACCAAAATATAAAGAAATTGAACTTGTGTTACATTACATTAAATGTAGGTGTGTGAAGGTCAGCCTTCATAGAAATCACTTTGCTGTTTATTTCTTCGTGTTCTTTTGTTATGTCAACGTGTTTAGTCACGCAAACCAGGACGTGGAGAGGAAGATTAATTCGTTTCATTATCAAACAGTAGTCGAACCATCAAACCACCAACCATAAAAATGGAATTAAAACAATTGATATTTGTTTTATTGCCACATAGCATTTTACATTTCTAGTTTTACACAATTAATATGGGGTATGTAAGTGATTTGGAATAATCTCTTTCTGTCAGGGCAATGCAGCCATAAAGGAGCAGCTGAAACAGCTTTTGTGTATGACGCATCCCTCTGTGCTGCTGAGCTGCAGGCCTGCTCAGGCCTCAGAGGTCAAGGTGAGTGAAAGAGTCATGTTTGATGTAAGACTGCCGGTTAGGGTTATTGTTTGCAGTGTGACTTCAGGCAGACTCCTTATCATCCAAGCAATTAGGCAAGGGAACCAAGTGTAGACTCATAATTACTTCCCCCAGAGAGGGTATTGGTTTTAGTTTATGTCATTCTGTCTGTAAATGCGACAGCTTGAAAATATTTGAATGAATTCTCATCAGACTTTGTAGATGTGTCATGTTAACACTCCATTAAAATCTCACTCACATCCACCAAGGTTTTCAAAAACAATTTTATGATTTAATGATGGAAATTTGATCTTAGAAACTACGATTTTTACAAGTGTGGTGTGTAAAAAGACTTTAAATTTCATGTCATGTTTGACCTCTGACCTCTCCTTCAGGGTCACTGGATTGATCTGAAGGTCAAAGTGATATTTATGCTATTTAAAACTGTTTCTTAAAGCAGTTTTTATATTCAGAAGATATAGCCATGTATGAGCATTCTAAATATCACCTGTGACCTTTTCAAACTTTCATAAAATGTCTTTTATCTTTAAAAACTACTGCTTTTGTTTGTATTGGTAACATTTAGAAAACGATACTGGTATACGGCCATTCTAAATATCACATTAGAGTTGCCATCCAAATATCGGGTCACATTTGACCTCTGATTTCATTTTTACATTTCACACCTGCCCTTCTTTCAAGCTGAACCAAAATGTGTTCCATCTTTAAAGAAATGATTGTCGAGAGAAGAAGAATGAGCTGCCACGTTAGTTAGAAAGATACTGTAGTATAATATTGTATATTTATGTTCAGTTATTTGCAAATCAGTACTTACCATCCGTAACCTACTCCTACATAATGTTTGTATAATCAGTAATCATCAGTCATGTTGCCGTTATCAGATTTTTACTGCACTGAAAACTCTATTAAAGTAAAAAATAAATAAATAGCAAAGAAATATGAGTATATATAAAATACATAAAGTATTCCTTTAAAAGTAAATGCTGCCCAGAGAGCCATTTGCCTTGGCTGTGGTTTGCGCACTTACTGCTTCTTGTTGCAACCTGAAATAATGCTCATCTAAAGCAGCATTGATTCACTGAAGGCTATTATGTTCACATGATGCTATGTCACATGTTTCTGATTAGATCATACTTGATACAGGATGACAAGTTTTCTCTTTTTAGTCCAAATAAAGTTCATTAGTTTCACTGCCTCTCATGTAACTAACTCTAATTTTGATCAGAGGAATTTCCTTTCCTCTCATCTAAAATGTCGAAATTGAAATAATGAAAAATGAAATAATCCCTCTATGGCGTAACAACCATATAGAGTGGCACGCCTGGTTAAAACATGCCTCTAGTGCTTTGAAGCTATTTAAGCTTTAAGCTACAGATACACTGATATTTAAATGACAAAAAATCTAAGAATTCACTTTTGTCTGTTGATGATGCCTGTTTGTAATGCAAATCCACCATTAATTGTACTTGTAATGCAAATTCATCAGAGGTGCTTCTGATGCAAATTCTTCATGATCATAGAAAGGCCAATGCAAATTATCAACATGTGAAAGTGGAAACAGGGTCATGGTGCAGAGAGTCCTTGTTCAAACATGAAGACGCTTCTCATTTAAAGACATGAGCATACTTAGTACTCATTTATGTGCTTCCAGTACTGCTCATAATGCCGCACTCACTAAATCTGCATTGTAGGCTTATGTACGCACTCACTGCATGCTCTCTCCAATAGGAAAGCCACAATAAAGTGGTATCGCCCCCAAAGCCCCCACGCGCCCATGAGTGGAAGCTGCTGGTGAAAAACATCCGAGTCACACTCAACCAGGAGGGAGGTGCTGCAGGTTGGTTGTATGTCTGCTTATAAATAATTAACTCGTTGTAAATGGATGTTAATTCTGAATTTTTCAAGCTGATGATGTTTCCTATGCTAACAGCTACATTTAGGTCAAAATAGAGTGTGCTGAAGACCTTTGCCAAATGCCCAGTCTAAAACAAAAGAGGTTCTGTTATGTTAAAAGCACTAGCGTCATCAGCGGGAGTGTCGGTAAAGTAGTAGTAATAAGAAAAATAATAAACTGTACTGGTTATCTGTGTACCAGCTATGTAAACTCATTCAGAAGCGTTCTATTAACAAATGATATTTACCTTGGGTCCTGCTCACTAAGCTGAGGAGAAATATGAGCTTCAATGTATGTTACAAACAAAGAATCCTACACCCACTTTATTGACTTTGTATTTTTATCAAAAGGGGTTTTTTTTTTAAAGACATCTATTCCAAAGTTGAAATGTTCTCAGAACTTGTATTAGCTCCTTTCACCAGACTGCAGGCACTGTTTGCAATGTTTAACTGCCCATTCTTTATTTGCATTACCATTGGACGATGTGATGAAAAGGTTATTTAGAGGGTAGCAGACGAGGCTGACTTTGGTAATGAATCAGCAGCAGTAGGACTGTGCTTTCAGCATGGCTGATATTTACTTTGCCAACACTGCATGAAACCCCCCCACTCCCACTCCCACCCCTCCATTTTAGGTAATCTACTGGTCAAAGCTAAACAATGATGGCAGTATATTAATAATACACCAACAACAGTAAGGCAACACCCAGTGTGGTGGTACAGACCTGCACATAAGTAAACAAAGTACCAGGGTGTGGTCATCTATGAAACTAGAGGGCATTTGATAGATTGTGCTGATGATAGGCTGTTAACATGATTGTCCAATAATGAAGTCTTAGACCACCCACAACAACTTTGTTTGGGTAGTTCCTGTGGTGAGTCATTCTCCGGGTGTGAGTCAGCAGTTGTCGGGGCTGCAGACATCCCCTAAAGTGTTCGGTGCGACTCTTAATATTGCACAGCAGAGACATGACACAGCATTTGATACTTCACTATATATATCTTCCTTCTTTTTATTGAAAATCAGTCACTGTCTGCTTGGTTTTAATGGCTGTGCAGGCTTTTATTTCATTTTATTCATTTGTATTATTTTAATTGTTGTATAATAATTTGTATTGTAAAGCTGCACTTACAGTCTCTTATCTGCGAGGCTTCTGATTCACACCGCACAGCTTGTGGCTGCTAAAATTCCCTTTAAGTGCTTAAGAAAATGTGTGCTGAGGAAGACCTCTCAGCTAGCACTTATTTAGCCTCCTCTAATAGCCTCTCTGCATAATTCATCATATATACACTGTAAAGTGATCCCGTGTTTATCCATTAGAGTGAGGGAGTGGAAGTGGTTGACCACAAAAAAAAAGTCATCTTTGTGTTCGCAGGCAGCATGAATCCTCTGTGTGTGCTGCAGTTAGATGATCCTCCACAGAGGTTTAACACTTCTGTTTCGAAGAACACGATGAGTCCTGCCTGGGACCAACCGTTTATTTTGTAAGTCTGATCGGTGACTCCATCACAGATGGTTTGTGTTTTGATGAACAACACCGTTCACATTCATTTAAAATATTTTTCTGTATTCCATCGCACCAGTGAACTGAATGGACGATCAAAGGAGCTCAATATTCAGTTGATGAACGATGGACAACCTCCAGAGAGTAAGAAAAACTCTGTCATCGCCAGTTACCTGTTGATGCTTGTTGCATTTACTGTAATGAAGAGTCATGTAGTTCACCCGTTGTGCCTCTCATACCACGTGTTTATGTGGTAGCAGGCTAAATCCGGTGTTTTCTGTTTCTTTCTCAGATTCCTTACTTGGTCAGGTGTTGGTGCTTTTTGATCTTGTGAAGAAGCACCCCAAAGGACAGCATACATTTGAACTGATCACCAAAGATGTAGTGACTGGATCACTGACTACTGACGTAAGACCTAAAAAACTAATTTTGTATCGCATGTTTTCCTTTAATATCACCAGATTTCAAAGAATTCTTTCCATGTGTCTCTTGTTTTCATTTATACGTAGTTTGGGTAGTAACTTCAATCGTGTGTTTCAGTTTACCTACTTGGAGCCGAGTGAGGTGAGGTCTTGGCAACCTCCTACCCCAGCCTCTAATAAGAGGGTGGAGATGGACCGTACGGTCATGCCCTGTGGCACAGTGGTTACCACGATCACAGCGGTGAAGAGCAAGCCAGGTCGACCACTCCCACTCAGTATAGGTAAAGCACTGAAAACTGTGAG
>VUQG01002552.1:87598-102988 GCA_015106755.1 Etia nguti
TGATCGTGGTAACCACTGTGCCACAGGGCATGACCGTACGGTCATGCCCTGTGGCACAGTGGTTACCACGATCACAGCGGTGAAGAGCAAGCCAGGTCGACCACTCCCACTCAGTATAGGTAAAGCACTGAAAACTGTGAGGCTATGATATCAATTCACTGCACATTCCTTACATAGCTGTATTCTATAATAAATGCTACAATTCTGCAGGAGCTCCCCAAAAATGCTACAAGATCCTGTTAGAGTGTTTTTTTTAATATAGGGAAGTTAGAGTAGCACAGTTCCCCAGTTAACTTTTTAGATACTGGTTAGTTGACAACTCGGTCATTTTCATAATTTGACAAAAATGAATGTTGTGAAAGTCCTTTACACGAAGGAAACTGTACAGTGGGACACATTCTTGCTTCCTCAGATTCTGCCCAGAAGGCCGTGGTCAACAAGCCCAAGCTGGGGGAGCGTCGTGTTTCAGAGCAGGTGTCTATGCTAGGGGGCACTGTGAGTAAGGCCCTGTCCTCCTCTGACACTGAGCTGTTGATGCTCAATGGGACAGACCCTGTGGCCGAAGCCGCCATAAGACAACTCCACCAGTCTGCTAAACAGAAGCTCAAGTCCCCAGTGAAGAAGAGTACCATCATCATCTCGGGCATCGCCAAAGTAATTATGAGCTCATGCATTATCCTTTTTTGTTTTCTTTTTGGTTTTTGACATGTACTTTTTCACTTAATGTAAACCAGCTTAAAAGAGTTGGAAAAGCACATAGGCACAGCTGGAGCCAATCTTGCATATTTGATGCTCTGGAAGTCAGATTCCTCAAGTGCTTTTTAAGCTAATCTGTTCCATAACCTGTGGTTCATCACGTCAGAGGAAAGAAGTAGATTTTAAATGGAAGCCCATGCCTTGTCTGGAGCAGCAAGGGCCTTCATATGTTGTTAGTACCCTTCAATGTGCCTGGGCCTTCCAGTGGTTTCCAGACTAGCTCTACAACAAAAATGGCTTTAATGGAAATGTGATTTATTTCCCAGACTCCCTTGTCTCAGGATGATGAGGTGGCTATGATGGCGGGTTATGCTGCAGCAATGGACGCATCAATGTCAGAGAGCAGCTCTACTCAGGATGTGACCACAGCGATTGCATCTGGGACTAGTACGCCTCCGGAGATGTCGGAGCCCACGGAAGGTCCCAGAGGGGAAGCGCGGCCTCCGGAAGACTGGGAGAGCCAAACTGGCGAGGAACAAGACAATGCTTCACTGTCCATGTGTGTGTCTGAGGCAAGCTGCAAGAAGAGCAGAGGTGAGAGCTCACACTTACCTGTGGATGCATTTTTAATATTTACAGGAGTATTATTAAATTTTAAAATCCTAAAAAGGAAAATAATGCCTTTGCAAGCAACACTTGATCTGTTTTGGCTGTTTGGGGTTTTTAGCCATCTGTTACTCCTTAGTTATGCACTCTCTTTTTGTGTTCTTCTTTCTGCTTCCCTTTGAACCTTTCCTTTTTGAACTGTCATTACTGCCATCTTAGAGGAAAGCAGTGCTAAGCACACATTGTACCGTGATGAGTAAGTTACTTCATGAGTTACTTGTAGTATTCTTGGTATTCTAATCTCTGTAGTGTCTGTTAGCAGTAGAATAGAAAACATTGTTTTTCTGCAAGGTGAGATTCATTTTCTTAGTTTCTCTAAAATCAGTTTGCAAAAAAATGCTCACAAAAATTAAGGGAATACTTTGAAAAAACATCAGATCTAATTGGGGAAAAAATCATGCTGGATATCTTTAGTGACACTGGATAATCATTTCATGGAAGTGAAAATTATCAACCTACAGAGGGCTCAATTCAAAGACAGCCCAAAAATTTAAGGCTGGTCCATTTTTGCTGAATTTCACTGGAACAACTCAGAATGGTCCTCAGTCATTTGAATGGCACCCCCTTGTGTTTGTATGCATGTCTGACAACTTCGGGGCTCCTAATGAGGTGATGGATGGTGTCCTGGGGATCTCCTCCCAGATCTGGACCCGTCACTGGTAGAAATGGGGGCTGTCTCATTGTTGCCCCTCTTATGCTCTGTTAATTTCATTTCAACTTGCCCTCTCTGCTACTTACCTGACCAGATCAATATCCCAGAAGTTAAACTGACTTGACGCTATATTCCAGTTAAAAAGTGTTCCTTTAATTTTTTGAGCAGCGTATATGACTGTCTTTTATTTGTGGCTGTACAATACAGATGAAGTGCCATGAATATTTCGGTATATTCACTTGCAATATGACATATTAGTCACTTAGTAGGTGCTTTCGGACCACAGGAAGTTTTCACAACTCTTTAAGCCATGTAGGAGTTCTCCAATATTTTGTATCTTTAAACCATAAAAGCTCTGTCACAAGAGGAAACTTTGAATAAAAAAACCTCAGCTGTAAAAGCAACACATGCCTATAAAATGCTAACTGTTGCTGCAGTTAAAAAAAAAAAAATGGACAAACTGAAGTTCAGAGGAAACACAAAAAGATGTTTACTCACTGAAGAGCAACTTTTGCCCGTATTTCCTCTGAAACTGCTATCTGAGGCATCCACACACAGTGAAGCAATGTGGAGCGGAAATGTAGAAGCTAAAATGGGATTACAAGAAAATACAAGACCTGACAGACTGTGTGTAAAGAGCAGCACAGACAGAGCTCCACTGTTTTGCCTGTGCCACTTTCCAGAATCATAGGAGGTGAAGAGTGCCACTGCGAGCCCCTCCTCCTCCTAAGGCTGTTTGTAACCGTTGCGCTTATCAGCTTTAGTGGCTGACACACTACTGTTGAAACCCAGCAAACACACATCTTTTTTGTTGTAGTTTTTGTTGTGCTACGTGTCACACATTTTTAGAGGTCCTATTGCGTTGCACACAAAACAAAGGGTCTGAGGATATGTTGCTCCCTCCAGTGGACGGTTACCCTCAGCAAGTTCCCAGAACCATTTGGTCCGAAAGCATCTAGAGAAGATCTGATATTGTTCTGCTTTCTTCTTTAGGAATGTGCTACAAATTGAGGACACGAATGCCTCCTTTCTTCTTGTCATTTATTTGTTTCAATACTGTTTAGAGTTTATATTGTTTTGTACTGACTAAACAAATCCACCGATATTGAGGAATAACCCAGGAGCTCCTTAAGTGTTGAAGCAGAGGAATGGCGCTTGTAGCCAGGTTGGACTATGGGGCTGCTCTCTGTTGGTACAGATTAGTATGTGTTAGCTGGTGATTAAACCCAATTTTACAACTCTGCTGCTATTTCAGCTACATTTTTCATCCAATCCACAGCAGGTTTTTCATAGTAACAGTTTCCAACTAACACAGATTCTGTACCACTGCTGCTTTAGCGTTTGATTTATTTCTTTTTAAAATTAGTTTTTCCATTACTGCCTAAACCAATAGTACTCGTGCCTGTTTTCTATCTGTAATAATGACTTTTCCTTGAGTGGTGCCGCTTTGACAATATCCATGTCTCAGACTGCTTCCTTTCCTCTTCTTTGCCACAGGCAGCTTCCTGCAGAAGAGCGCCAAGCTCTTCTTCCGACGTCGCCACCAGCGCAAAGACCCGGGGATGAGCCAGTCACACAATGATCTGGTTTACCTGGAGTCTCCGGCCGCAGTGGAGCGAGCGAGCCGAACAGCCACACTCAGCCGCATGCTCAACCGCAAGAGTAAGAATAAGAGTAAAGCCAACGGCTCTACCTCTGTGGGGGAGCCACATGCGTGACCCCCCCCACCCCGTCCCTCGCTCACCTTGACCTCAGTCCCTACCACATCAACTACCATCATCACCTCCACCTCAAATTGCACTGGCAAACATCTTGGCTAACCTACTCCCCTCTAATGCCTGACCTGCATACTGGGGCTGCTGCATTGTGGATGGGAAAGGCAGAATGAATGCAACAAAAAAAGTCATATTTTATGGCCTGCTTAAGTGCTTCAAATAAGAAGCAGACATTCCACCAACAGCAAGTGTGTGCATGTGTGGATGATCCTGCCCTGGATTGATTTGAGAGATTAGTCTGCGTGTTTCCTTTTTATTTGATTTTATGCAACATTTTGAAATCTTTAAGTGCTTTTACGGCTGTAATATGGACAGAAGGGACTGCTGTGGGCCATCACTCTTTACCTCACTGAAAGCTGAGGGGAAATAGAAAACTCTCCCTGCTGTAAACCGTAAGTTGCCTACGGTGACTCAACAGGACCAAAGATGAAGAGCAGAGTGGTGTTTTGTATGATTTGCACAGTTTTTAGTACCTTTTAATTTAAAGTGCAATGACAGGAGCAACTCTTGTGCAAGAGACTGTAGTTCATTCACAAAGGGAGACGATTGTTTCACTGCAAGACTGCTGTAAGTGGGGGAGCAGTATGACTACTTGTTGACACTAATATGAAATCATTTGTTTATTACTCGATAATATTCCCAAATAAAGCTAGATCAAGTGTGTCCATGAAATGTGTAAGACTAAAAGTTTCTGCCTTGGTTGTCAATTTCAAAAAAGAAGAAGGGAAAAGAAGCAGGGCGTTTTTAAATCACATGCAACTCTCTCCTGTTGTTCCCCTCAAAGAGTCCTCTTGTACACTACTGTTCTCAGCAGAGTTGTTGTTGTGTCTAAAGGGAACTGAACCTTTATCCAGGGACCGCAGCGATACACACGGCCATACTTGTGCTAATAAAACTGATCCTTCATTACATTTGAATAGCATGAACTGCGCCGTCATTTTATTGTGTTTTTAAAAGATGTGCACATGAACAAAAGAAAAGTGTGAACACCTATGAGAGCAACCAGGTCTTGTGGCTGCTGCTTTTTTTTTATTTTTATCCAGCTAATGATTGTATTTTTTTTCCTCCTGTGAGCAGCTTGTTTCTGTACATCATGATAACTACTGTTTGTTAATTCTGCTCAGAGAGCTGAATGATTGCCTTACAGTTATTCTGTGAATGATGTCCCAGCTGCTCGAGTCTTGTTCCTCAGCTTGACATGACTTTGGCTCCTGACGCTGCATCCGCTATCAGACAAGTGGGCCTGAGTGACTGTGGTGACCTGTTGGATTGGCTCTGAGAGGCAAGCATACCACTGTGTTCCTGCATCATCAGCAGTTTCTATAATCAATAAGCCTATGCACTTAACATATCTGTTGACTGGGTTGTTTACAATATTAGACTACCTGAGATATTTTAACACTTGCTCTCCACAATAATTCTCTTCTGCGGATCCTGCGTGGGTGTCTTTGTATTCATAATTACATGATCTACTTTAATTCACCATCACTGACTGTTGTCTCTTTAAAAACATATAAAAGAGAAAATCATAGAAAAAAAAGGCCGAAGAAAATAATCATTCAGACAGAAGCACCTTCCAACTCTGAGGAGAGAAATAGAGGGAAAACAGATTGTTTTAAATCGAGCTCAGCTTCTTACAGCCTGCAAGCACTAACTGCTGTCGTGCATTCATTAAGCAGTGGGGCTGTACGTGATTAATGAATTGCTTCCTGATGTTTTTTTGTCTTTCTGCTCTGTGTGCGCAGAAAGTGGCTGACTTAACTGTTGCTGCAAAGTGTCAGTCACCTTCTTGCAGGGACTGTAACTACTATACATATTGAGTTAAGCAATAAATATTGATTGAATAACTAAGACTGTGGTGATGTCGATGTTCTGGCTATAACGTGATCTGTTAATCTCATTTGCTGTTTAACTTCCTTTTAGTGTTACGGAAATTAGTATCACGCGATAGAAATCTGTATTTACTTTAGTTCAGTTTGTGCTACTTTAAACAGCTGCATCAACAAAGAAATGCGCTCACTGGACACTTCATTAGGAACACTTTGGTAATACCGGGCTGGACGGCCTTTGGCCTTCAGAACTCCATTAATTCTTTGCGCCATAAATTTGACAAAGTGCTGGAAACATTTCTCAGAGATTTTATAACTCATCACACAGTTACTGCACATGTTCCACCACATCACAATGGTGCTCTAATGGATTGACTGTAAAGGCTATTTGGGTACAGTGAACTCATTTTCAAGAAATCAGTTAGATACGATATGAGCTTTGTAGCATAGTGAATTATTCTGCTGGAAGTGGCTATCAACATGGATACACTGTGGAGATAAAGGGGTGGGCAGCAACAATACTCAGATGGGATCTGGCATTTAAATGATGCTAAACGATGCCAAAGTGTGATAACAAACTATCCCCCACACCATTACATCCCCACCAGCTGCCTGAACCATTGATACAAGACAGAATGGATTCATGCTGACGTGTTATTTATATTAAATTCTACATCCACACGTGGCTGCAGAAATTGAGACTGCTCAGACTAGGCTATGTTTTTCTAACCTTCTCTTGCCCAGTTTTGGTGAGCCTGTGCAAATTGTAGCCTTAGTTTCCTGTTCTTTGCTGACAGCATGGCACCCCGTGTGGTCTTCTGCTGCTGTCGCCAATCAGCTTTAGGGTTTTGCATTCAGAGATGCTCTTCTGAATACATTGGTGGTAAGTGGTTATTTGATTTACAGTTGTCCTCCTATCAGCAAGAACAGTCTGGCCATTCTGCTTTGACCTAAAATAAATATAACTGGATATTTTATCTTTTTCTGACTTTTTCTATGTAAACTCTAGAGATGGTTGTGTGGGATCAGCAGTTTGTGAAATACTCAGACCAGCCTGTCTGTCACCACCAACAAAGCCACAATTATGGTCACTTTAATCACCTTTCTTCCCCCTTCTGATGTTTGGTTTGAATTTCAGCAGGCCGTCTTAGCCATCTCTACATGCCTAAACGCACTGAGTTGCCATGTTATTGGCTGATTGGATCTTTGCATTAATAAATGAATGAAGCAATATATAAAGCAGTTGGACCTAACAAAGTGGCTGGTTAGTGTATTGTGCTTTTTATGTCTATATTTTTCTAATCCCCTAGAACAACTAGTAAAGATCTGTTGTTGCCACACCCACCTCAGACAATTTAAGGCAACTGATTGCCTCAATGGTCCAACCTTCACTATCTCTGCTCTGCAGATGTCCAGACTATCGCAACTTCATGCAACAACTATGATAGGCCATACAGATTATCTCCGTAAGCTGTTAGTACAGTCCCAGAACCTTCCAGACATACCCACTCTGAGTGCTAAAATATAAGTAGACAAGTTTACAGTTTTATTATATAGTTTATCCTATTAGAAATGAGTAATTGTGAAATTATAATAAATATATTAAGTTGGGCATACTTAATCTCAAAAAGAGTCCATATTAATCAAAAATGGTATTTAAAAGAGAGAAAATGTCAGAAACTCAAAATATTTGAATAGTACATTTTAGTAAGCTCGCACTGTTCCATGTGTTTAATCACTTTGCTTATAGAAAGAGATTTTGGTATGGAACTGCGTCACAAAGATCTCCCAGTGAGACCACGTGGTTTCATTCAATGAGGTTAAAGAAAACATTTTAAAAGCTTATTGACGTTGAAATATAATTTGCATTAAATGTGTTGTTACGACTGAAACAGAAAGCGAAACGTTTTTGTGAAAGCAAATGTTGTCGGAAGCTCGATAAAGTAGTTATAAGCAGCAGCATATGCTAACATGCTTGCTTTTACTTTCGGTATTTTGTGCACATTTTGTTAACTTCTGTAGTTTCTCTAAGACTAAAAAACTGTTACGCATAGACGGTAGGTAGGACCCAGGTTAGTGCCATTGTGTTGCGCCTACATTTCCCATAATGCAGTCGGGGCGACTCGTTTCCGGTCCTGCGCCGTTTCTGGAGCGGATTGGAACCCGGAGTCAGGATTTGGTAAATGAAGGGGTTTTGCAGAAAAGGTAACGTGTTTCCCAACCAATAAACGCCGCCTTTCTACCAAATGGAGACGCAGTTTGCTAGTGAAGGTGCAGCTGATCCGTCCGGTTCGGTCCGAGCTTACCCGAAACGCCTCCACTACACACTGGCGGCCGTTGAATAGCATTGACTCCGGTTTGGGGGTTTGCGTCTCCGGTCCATCCGCCATGCCGACTGTTCTTTGTTACATTTTAGCAAAGAGGAGCCGCTCAGATCGGAGTTAAAACCCGGCTAGAGTTTGGGAACGACTCAAATCCTGGATCCCGTCTATTCCCCGGGCTGCATATCCTTAAATGCACGCGTCAACTGTTTCGCGTAGACCAAAAACCAGTTAATGTTTTCATAAGACACTAGTGGACAGCCGGTAGGGCTGATGCATTCACGTACACCTGAAGGGTCCCACATTGAACAACTGTGCAGGCTCAGAAGTTCAGTTACATCCTGAAACACTCGTTAAAGTACTTCCTCCGTGTAAATGTGCAGTAAAACTGAATGTGACCTGGCTGCTGCTCTGCTCTCTACTTGTTTTCTGGTAAACCCCTGATACAAACACTTTCCCTCTGTCTGTAGGTTGGCATAATGGCTGAACAGACACCAGATGAGTTCATCTGTGAGTATGACTCCAGCCCTTACTGTCCTCTGTGTGTGTGTGTGTTAACGCACCATGAAGACAGATGTGATGTGTGTGTCTGACAGGGTGCGAGGACTGTGGCCAGTACCATGACTCTGAGTGTCCTGAACTTGGGCCGGTGGTGACTGTCCAGGACTCCTTTGTCCTCAGCCGAGCTCGGTGAGTGACAGCTGGAAGTGTCAGGTGTGGGTTTGGGCCATTCTTTGAACTGACGTTTCTTTTTAAAGATTCAATCAGAGCAAAACCAAATGAGGAAAAACATCAGTCCCTGCTAGTGCTGACATCCAGTCATCCTGACCTGTGAAATTACAAATCCCATTCATGTGTCACCTTATTGATGTTCTAGACCTTGCAAAGAGATTGTCTAAGTATTCCACTGTGGGTGGTTGCGTTTCTGCCACTTGAAGCATCATCCTACACGTGGAACTTTTTAAAATGGCCCCTTAAAAATAATAGATATCTCTCTCTATGCTTTCTTCTCACAAGGATACAGCTGCCTTCCTCGAGCCTATCTCAGCCTGCACTTTCTTTTTCAGCATTTTAGCAAAGTAATCAGCATATTGAATCATGTTAAATACATAACAAATGATCTAATGCGTACGTGCGTATCAGTGGTGTAAGATGCAGAAAAACAATATGAAGAAAATGAAAAGAAACTAAGGGATCATAAGAAGGCAGACAGACAGAAGCCTGACCTTTTTATTTTAAAGACCCTACAATAACCAGATGATCCTCTGTGATCAAGCACTTAGCAACAGTGGGTGGAAGAAACCTCTGGGAGGAGTCTGCAGTAACAGGTTGGGGGTGGGGGTTGTGATTGCTTATGATGGAGAGTTGAGAGCAAAGAGCAAGGGTCGTCACTTTTAGCTCTTATCATGCTTTTAGCTTACAGTACTAAACAGACAGTAGTCATGAGTTTATGACATGTTGCTCTTGTCTTGGATCAGGTCGTCTATTCCGGATAGCCTGGAGATCAGAGAGGTGGAAAATGGCGAGGAGGGGGTGTTTGTCCTGCATCGGCTGGTCAAGAGAACTCGGTTTGGGCCCTTTGAAGCAAAGAGGGTTCCCCACCTGCAGAAGGAAGGAGCATTCCCCCTGAAGGTGCACTTGACCCCCTGCTTTAAATTGTACGTGTGCAATGTCGTTTTAACTTTAACTTTCTTCGTTCTTAATCCTCTCTCTGTTGTTGGGCAGATCTTCAAGAAGGACGGTGTGGTGGTGTGTCTTGACTCCAGCAGTGAGGAGGACTGCAACTGGATGATGCTGGTGCGACCTGCCAGTGACCACAAGCACCAAAATCTGACAGCATATCAGCAGGATGACGAAGTGTACTTCAACACCTCCCAGGTATCTTCCTCCACCTGAAACCTGCACAGCTCATTCACCTCTGTAAGGAGATTGATTTGTTGATCCACATGCATACCTGCCGCTGTTGTGTGTTTCCCAGGATGTACTGCCAGGAACAGAGCTGAGAGTCTGGTATGGAGCGTTCTACGCCAAGAAGATGGAGAAGTCCTTGTTGAAACCCCCACTTCAGCCACCACTGCCTCCACCAGGTAGATTTGGTTACAGCACAGATGCTGTGTTGGGGTACCATGGAAACAGTGAGAGTTATATCTTCTCGTTTTTGTCTCTTTTAATCAGATGTGACAGCTCCATCTGCTAAATCTGAGATCTCAGAGAAAAGTGGAGCCCACATGCCTCCAGCGGCTGAAGACAGCAGCGCAGGTAGGATCATTAAAAACACCCACCACCTCCAGCGCACACATCTTTGAAATGTTTTCCCATATTTTAGTTAAGTTTATGATTATAATCCTTTTTTTTTTTTTCTTTTAACTGCATCAATTTTTCAGCAGCTTTTTGTTTTGGCATTGAGTCCAGCATGAGTGAACTCCGCATGTTCACCCATTCAAAAGATTCTAAGCTGAACAAAATGCTGCATCATGATCGCACACGCTGACTCATTTACCTCTTTTCTGTGGATCACAGGCGACATGCTGAGCCACCTCAACGAGGTAAAGACGGTAACGGTGCTTCCAGCAGAGCAACTCCTGCCCCAGGGGGAATGCCTGGTTGGTCCTGATGAGGAGGAGGCCAGCTCCCCTGCAGCGCAACCCAGCCCCAAGAGAGGGCACAGCCGAGGGAGGAGAGCTAAAGGACGCAGGCCCAGTGCTACAACTGCAGCAAGCAAAAACAGAGGTGAGAAGAAAGAGTGAGTCAAGTTTGGGCAAAAAAAACTTGGTAAAACATATTTTGGCTTGCAGCAGTTAAATGAGGATGATCGCATGATATTTAGAATGCATGCTGCACCAGTTAAAACACAAAGCAAAAGGAAATCAAGTGCTCCCTCAGTCAGCGCCTGACCACATACCTCCAAGTGCAAGTCACAGCTGTTCCCTGCACAACACAGCTCAAAGTTTCGAGATGTAATCACATTAAAAGAGAGATCAAATTCAAATGTCTAGCACAGCAGAAGGTGAAGAGCTTGTTCTTTGAAGCAGATCATCATCTGCTGTTTGGAAATACAGTAGATGACAAGTAATGTTGACCAAGAACAAAGCGACAACAGTCGTAGAGTCGTGTCTGCACCACCAAACAGCACAACATTATATAACCAGAAAAGACACCAAGACAGTTAATGCATGAAGAAAAATCATGCAGTGCTAACATGAATTGCCCAGTGTCAACTCAGACGAGGCTGCACAACATTTCCTTTTATCAATCCAGCTCACAAAGACACACTAAAGTCACCAACCAATCACATCCCATTTGAACAAAGATGTGTGCCCACTAAACACATTGAGCCAGGAATGTTTCAGGTCAATGGTTTACTTAATGGGAAAAAAGATATGTTGTCACCTCATGCAATTATTTTCCAAAGTGGGAATACCTGCGCTGTATGCAAATCACCACAGGGGGAAAAGAGAGGGATCTCACATGTGACGAGTTCTTTTCTACTTTTTTTGAGAGGCCAGACTTTTCCTCAGTAAAAGTCACATGACAGCCCACCTATAGTTTTCCAAAAAGCACCCGAAGGACTCTCAGACCACGAGAAACAAAACTGTCTGGTCTGATGAAACAAAGATTATGCTCTTTGGCTTGAATGCCAAGTGAAAACCAAGCACCGCTCATCACATGGATGATACCATCCCTACAGTGAAGCATGGTGGTGGCAGCATCATGCTGTGGGGATGTTGTTCAGCAGCAGAAACTGGGAGACTAGTCGGGGTGGAGGGAAAGGTCAATGCAGCGATCCACAGAGGCATTCTTTATGTTAACCTGCTAGAGTGCTCTGGACCTCAGACTGGGGTGAAGGTGTCCTGCAGGTTTTAGATCTCACCCTGGGTCAACACACCTGAATCAAATGATTAGTTCATTACCAGGCCCCTGGAGAACTTCAAGACATGTTGAGGAGGTTATTTAGCCATATAAATCAGCTGTGTTGGATCAAGGACACATCTAAAACCTGCAGGACACCGGCTCCTGAGGCCTGGAGTTCCCCCACCCCTGTTCTAACAGGACAATGACCCTAAACACACCAAAGGAGTGGCTTTAGAAATGTCACACCCCAGAGTTGAACCTGGCTAAACATCTCTGGAAAGATCTGAAAATGACCGTGCACCAACACTCCCAATCCAAACTGATGGAGCTTGAGAGATTCTGCAAAGAAGAGTGGGGAAGAGTGCCCAAAAACAGGTGTGCTAACTTGTAGAATCATACTCAAAAAGACTTGAGGCTGTAATTGCTGCCAATGTTATTGAGCAAAGGCTGTGAATATTTATGTACATGTTATATTTCAAACAAACCTTATCAATTTGTCATTACAGAGCATTGTATGTAGAATTTTGAGGTGAAAAATGAAAAGAATTAATTTTGCATTAAGGCTGTAACACGATCAAATGTGGAACATGAGCTCATCTACAGTTGCTACATCGACCTTGACATTGGGTTCCTGATGTGTGCAGATGTGAAGCCCCCACTGGTGAGCTCGGAGCCTGTAGGTTCAGATGGGGGAGCAAGAGCAGCAGAGAACAGCAGCCCACTGAGCACTCCAGACAGCGGGCCTGTCTTGAAGAGGCACAGAGCAAGAGAGCACAAGAGGGTCTACTCTTGCTCCCTCTGCAACAAGGTGTTCCAGAACAGCAGCAACCTCAACAGACACATCCGATCTCATGGTATAGTTTTGGCGCTGACGGCGTCATCTCCAGATAGAGTTCAATTCAGGAGGAGTGGGTGTGTTTACTAAAAGGTCCCTTCATGTATGGCCCCCAGGTGATAAGCTGTTCAAGTGCGATGAATGTGACAAGTTGTTCAGCCGTAAGGAGAGCCTGAAGCAGCACATCTCATACAAGCACAGCAAGAACGTGGTAAGTGACGTTCCAAACGGCCGGCTCAAGGGTTTCAGCCGCTCCAGCGGTTAATGGCATCATGTGTTTATCCCCCCAACAGCCTGACCAAGAGTACAAGTATAAATGCAACACGTGTGAGAAGTCTTTTCGCCTGGAAAATGCCTTAAAGTTCCACAACTGCCGGACAGGTAGGTTTACTCCTCTCTTTTCTTTTTTCCCCCTTGTTTCTGATCACATTTCTAACAATCCTCTTTGATTTTCATTCCTTCTCTCCAGATGACAAGACGTTCCAGTGTGATATCTGCTCGCGGTTCTTCTCCACCAACAGCAACCTCTCCAAGCACAAAAAGAAGCATGGCGAGAAGCTCTACTCCTGTGAAATCTGCAACAAGATGTTCTACCGCAAAGACGTGATGCAGGAGCACCACAGGAGGCACGGTTTGGGTGAGTCCTATGAGAACACACAGCAAAATTTGATTATTATGTTATTTAAGACAGTCTTCCTTTTTCACAGTACTTTTTAGAATGTTTTTTAGAATGGTGAGAGCAAAATGTCTCCAGCTGTAACCCTCTTGCTTTTTTGGGTTGATGCCTGTCACTACAGGAATAAATAAATCAGAATATAGATAGTTAAACTCGCTCCCAGGCAGTCATGCCACTGGTCTTATCAGTCAGCCGAGTTAATCACAGTGATTATGCAAGACAAATAGAATTTCCAGGAAACGACTCTGTCTAGCAGTCAAGTCTGCAACTAGAGACTCTGTAGGCTCGAACCTTTAAGGTTTTTAGAACATTTTCTGCAAACCCCTCCAATGTTCTTGTGTCCATATTGCTCACACATAGCTGCTTGAATAATCAGGCCCCACCTCATAGTACTGTATCACCCCAGTAGAGCACTTCAAACTCAGTCTGCTCGCTTACTTAGTAGAATGGGAAGCAGAGCCTTCAGCTTCCAGCCCCTCTTCTGTGAAACCAGCTCCCAGATTGGATTTGACAGACACCCTCTCTACTTTAAAGATTAGCCTTAAAACTTTCCTTTCTGATAAAGTTTATAGTTAGGGCTGGATCAGGTGACCCTGAACTATTCCTTAGCTATGGCACAATAAGCCTAGGCTGTTTGTTCTTCATTCACCTCATTTCACTCTGTCTTTGCTTACACACCACTCTGCATTTAATCGTTAGTTATTTTTAATCTCTGGCTCTTCCACAGTGTCTCTTTTGTCCCGTCTCCCTCCCCTGAGCCGTTTTCTGATGGAGTATTTCCTTCCCACTGTCCCCAAGTGCTTGCTCGTAAGGGGTCGTTTGATTGTTGGGATTTTCTCTGTATTATTGTTGGGTCCTTGCAAATATACAGAGCCTTGAGGCAACTGTGATTTGGTGTGGATTTCGGTGTCCTTGTCCCTGTTGCTGAGAAACATCCCCCATAGCTTGATGCAGCCACCACCATGCTTTACTGTAGGGATTAGGTAGGCGATCAGCGGTGCCTGATGCTCTACAAATGTTTGAGTTCAGAGAATACGTTTCACCATACCATTAGAGCCAACAAATCAATATTAACTGATTTGTTGTTGTGTACGTTTCATTTCGATGGGTTAACGTGTAGCCAGCCTACAACAAATGATAGAAAATAGTTATTTGAAGCCGTTTATATGATTGCATTACTCTGGCATTGTTAGTGGTAATTATATTCAATCTCACTTTGTAAACGATTGCATAAAACTGAGAAGGATTCGACTTTCACGGCTCCCACACAAACACACAGAAAACCAAGTTAGAGCTGACCAGCCTGGTGCATTTTTGCACCGTTTAGATGGATTTCTTCTGTTGGCCCTGGAGCTCTTTGCTGAACTAAATCTGAAATCCATATGCACAGGACCAAAGCACATGAAAAGAGAGGAGCTGGAAGCCAATGGAGAAGAAGGGACCAAGTACAGGAAGGAGCCGTCACCCTGTCCCATTTGCAGCAAAGTAAGCCGTCTGCACATGTCACCTCATGGCATAAAGTGCAGGAAGGAAAAAAGTGCAAGCCCTTCATCATTCTCCTTCTTCACTGCAGTGTGTTTTTGTGTGTGTGCACAGGTCTTCTCCTGCAGGAGTAACATGAACAAGCATCTTTTGACTCACGGCGATAAAAAGTACACTTGTGAGATCTGCGGCCGCAAGTTCTTCCGTGTAGACGTCCTCCGGGACCACATTCACGTGCACTTCAAGGTGAAATCTGCAACATTATTAGACAAGATCAATGAGTTTGTGTTTCAGTATATTTAAAAAAATGCAGGATTTATGGATGAAATGAATTTCTAGGATGAAAGCTGCACCAGCGCTTATTCCACAGGGCTGGATAGATGACACATGTAGAGTCTGTTCCATTTTTTTTCTTTAACAGCACCGTTGCACATTTAGCTGAGCAAACTTAGACCGCTTTCGTAGCAGAACACTTCAAGTGACCTTTGAGTCCTTGGTTTCCACTTTAATCACACACAAGGATTTACATGAATTAAAGTGATGCCAGTTTGACTCAGATCAGGTATTAAAATGTGGTCCATCTCTGATTCAGTATTATCCATACCT
>VUQG01002553.1:0-15303 GCA_015106755.1 Etia nguti
AATGTTATGTAATAGACAGTAAATTGTGATATTTCTGGTCTGCTGGACTGAAACTGAGTCTCTTCCCTTTATTTATCCATTGCCATGGTGAAACCTGTTAATCTCAGGGTAAACTTGAATTAACTCCAATCAGCTTTTCTGGAATTAAAGACTCAGAGTTACCCATGCCAGACTTAATCAACTTGGAGATTAAATTAGACTGAAACTAAGCATTTGATGAGCCTCCTTTCTGAAACAACAATGACTTCACACACCAGTCAAGCCCCAACATAAAATACGCTGTCGTACTCACAATAGAACTGTTCACAGCAGAAGCTGGATTCAAATTCACACAAAAATCTCACAAGGTTGTTTTTTTAACCAGCAAGAATCCTGATTAACATTATTTTATTAACATTTTTTAAAATATCCTGCCACAGGATATTGTGTGATGACATTCTCTCATAAAGGATAGCCTGAAGTAAATGAGGTAGTAGACAAAAATAAGCAGTGAAGCACCTTCGCTTGGCATTTAAAGTCTGACCATCTTTTATCAAGACACTTTTGAACATTCCTAATAAATGAATTTCTTCTGCAATCACACTCAGTGTCAAATGAGTTTACTATTAATATCAGTTTATTCCTACTATGACAACATATCTTTGAAAATGCTTATAGTGGAAAACTAGTACCTTTTCCTGCTTGTATTTTTCTTCAGGTCAGCAGTTTTGTCAAACAGAAAGAAGGAAGAGCCAGTCATGTGCTAAGACCTCTGCCAACAGAATAAAAATTATTAGTTTTGATGACAGTGCAAAATTGTGCAATTTTGTTCCACTTCCAGCTTGAGCATTAACAAGCCATGTATTAGTCACAGACTACTCTGCAATACAATACAATCTATATCTTTTGACCCTCTAATGATTCTAAATGGTATGTGCTGTCACAAGTCCTGCTGCACACTGCACCACTTTTTTTTCATTCCACGTGGAATGACGAACATTGAAGAAATAGCTATTTTCACTGCCTGGAAGCATAATAAAAAATTCAACATCCATTATGTCTTATCTACTCCTTTTTACATTCTACATTCTGATGCTCTTTAGTTTACAAAGAGGAGTGTGGATAGGAGTATCCATGACATCCATTTATATTAGCAATCCCTCAATGGATCCCAGTTGTTCTACTGTATGCTGACCTTATGGCACAGTAGTCAGCATACCCAATGCAAACAGTTAAGTTTTTTTTTCCTCTCCAAAAACAGGATTTACCGGTAAGTGTGTTTTTCTGTCTCTGTTTCTTTTGTGCTACATGTAGCTTCCGTTGGTTAGCAACATGGCTAATGCTAACAGGGGCGCTACTATAAAAATGAGTGGGGGGTGAAGAGACTACTAACACCAGCACCAAACTGGACCATACTGACCATATACCATATCTTTTCATGATTGTGTGCTATGTTTTATCCTTTTATATATATGCTGCACATGAATATCTTCAACTTTCTACTCTTGATTAGCTTACAGTGAGAAGGGCTGGAGGAATGTTATAGAACCGTTCATTAACTAAAAGCAAAAACACACAATGAAAACACCTCACTACACATCAAGATTGGGAGCAGATCATATCAGTTGGACAGAGGGGCACTCGGTGAATAATTACAATCATAAACACACAAAGTACACTCACAGAGAAATGTAGCCACAGTTCCAATAGTGCAAAAATGTCTGTCTTGGATTGCAGAGACAAACAGGAGACAGCAGAAACATTCTATCTGGATGTAGAAGTGAAACAGTGAACTCACCATTGAGCAGTTTACTGTGAGCACACAAAATCCTCAACACATTTCCATTTGTTTTGCATTTTTCCAGTAGGACCTGATGAATGACCTAATTTTAGCTTCAAAGACACATGAGAAGTACTTCCCACTACAGCACTAAACTACAGTGAACTGAATAATTAAACTAAGCTCACACTACATTACACTTTTTGGAGATATGGGTGTTTATGTTTTTCATTACAAAATTGTATAAATTAGTGTAACTTATAGTTCAAGTGTATCAGCAGAATTCAGCTGAGTGGGCACAATTGCTTTAATGAGTGGGCCTGAACCTCCAACGCTTGTACATGACGCCGACACTACTACACAGTTTGTAGCAGCAGCAAAAGCAATGATTCAGCAGAAAGTGTTCCCCATCAGCGCTGCTGCACATGTTCAAGCTTGAGCTCACTATATTTTCTGTTTAATCTCCAGTAATACATCCTATTCTACAAATTAACATGTTTGTAGTAGCTGCTCTGTTTGGACTACAGCTTTTAATGTGCTAGGAAAAATCAGGAAAACACTTGGATTTAAAAAGTATATTAAAAAAAGAAAGTGAAATTTTAGTAAGCACAATAAAATGCAATAAAAAAAAAAAAAGATCTCTCTGCTCTATATTTATATATATTTTATGTTTACTTTACTATTTCTAGGTCTGAATGTAAAAGAGTGATTTGATGATTTAGGGTGGCGGAAACTCACGTGTCAAGGTGAGACAACCAATATTTTAGAGTCACGGGATTTAAAAGTATGATCAAGTATGGATGACTGGTTTGTCTATGATGGGTGAAAATCCCAGATCCTCAGGACCATGTAAGGCAGGCATGGCCACAAATACCTCACCACAGTAGGCAGCACACAATGCTTCGTGTTCTTGTAAAAGATCACAAGACTTTCATGTTACAGCAGATGAAAACAGTGTGAGAGTGGTGTGAATTTAAGGAGGTTGTGGTATGCTTTAAACAAGATTGGAGAATTTTTATTGACATTTAGAAATCAGAGAGACATTCTAGCATTGTCCTTTATTAGGCTTTCTTCAAGTGATGCCTTCCTATTCTGGGGGGAGGCACCATCAATTGGTGGATGTGAAACCTGGATAAAAAGGAACATAGTGAAAGAAAAAAAAATGGTGGAAATTGGCTCAAGAATAGGAAATGTTAAATCAGACCTAGGCTTTATTGTACATCTGACACAAAATTAATTACTCCTTATTTCTGGGTATTGACCCCCATCATTCACTTTAAAGCTGCATTAAAATGAAATAATCCCTGACCAGTATGAACAGGAAGAATGATTATGAGCAAACCTGCTTCAGTTTTCCTATTAGTACCAGGCTATTATTCTTTTTTTTTAGTGTTCGCTTTGTGGGCGGGTTTAGTTTAAGGCAGAAAAGAAGCAATAAAATGAAAAGAGAAATAGGTCTAGAAAACAAAATGTCTTAAGATCTAAGCAATAACACTGTCACTCCCTCCCTCTATTTACTCTACCTCTATGTTCTATCAGTTGCGTGTGTGGGTGTGTGAAGGGGTGTGTGTGTGTATTAGACTGACCTCTTTTCCAGGAGTAGGCGTCGCTGAGGGAGAACGTCTAACCTGTAGTTATCAACAGTACTTAACCCCAACTTTTCATTCATTGTCAGATTGTTTTCCCTCCTCCATGTGGTGGTACTGCTGACAGAAAGCACTGATAGCAGTAACGCTTTCTTGTTAACCTGTACCTACGTGGTTGCGTCTTCCTCCTCGCAGATACTGGAAGCCTAACCCTACGGAAATGTAGTAGAAATACTTGCTTGAGTCAGTATTTTGCAAGTACTTTGCTAAAGCTTATTCTGTTTTTGCACATTATTGAGATCACTCACAGTTGTGTCCTGACATTGAGTTTCTTGGGTAAAACTGTAATGCACTAACTCTGTCTAGGAGAGACACTATAAAGTAATTCTCTTCCATCATGGTCTAAAGGCTTACTAAGTTTAGTCACATCAGAGTAATTTCTGAATATTAGGTAGGCAATGTTTTTATATCTCACAAGGTTAAGGTTTTGTCATAATGTGAGATTGGCTGGACCCACAAAGCAGACTTCCTAAGTGAGTAGAGAAGGGACTGTGGTGTGGGAATGACTACTGCTTCAGCGCAGATGGGAAAACAATAGGTCTGCCAGAGGAGAGAATGAGACTCCGTGAATATTGCAGGTTCTAAACTGAAGCAGATCGAGTCTAACTTGAGGCTGCAGAGTGGCAGAATATGGAGGGAGTACTGGATCAGCAGGTGGGTTTCCTTGGAGAGCAGGTGGAGAGGGGGCAGGCAGGTTGAGTCTGGGTCGCAGACGTCTGGAGGTCCAGGTAGCAGTGAAGTAGAGACACAAAGCAGCTTGAGTTTTAGCAGATTGAGGGTAAGTTGATTCTCAGCCAGCATGCTCCAAGTGGGTCTATTACAGATGGATAGTTCCCTAGAATCACAAATTTAATCCTTCTTACACTTGAAGCCTGATGAATCAACTACCAACAGGTGAGGAGGTGTTGACCCACACTGCGAAACTCCGCCCTCAGGTGGAAACCTGAGACAGAACTAGCCTGACACTCCATCTCGTAAAATCGAAAGAAAAAGAGAAACACAAACAAAACCTCAAATCCACCCAGAATCAACAGGTTTGGCCAAGGTTAAGGGCCATGACTGAGGTCTCTATACTTGTTTTAAAATCTGTGTCTAATACCCAGTAATGTTTGTTCCATTATTAGATGTGCACTTTAAAATGTAAAAGTCACCAGTCTGCTGTCTGATTTAGATCAGGAGTTTTGAGTGGTTGGTAAAGTAAAGTGGGTTGCAAGTATTACTGCATGTTTGCATTCACGCCCTCTTAAAAAAAAGGATTCATACAAATCTACTGCACCCTTAGCAAATCCATGTGCCTTCTTCCTTGATGTTGTTAAACATAAATTTCCTGCCCTTAGGGAGGAAAAACTGAAACAAAATAAAAAACAGATGCGCATCTGCTATATTACAAATTGTTAATTGTTATTTGGTTCATCTTGGAGTTGCACTGTGTCTTTGTAGGTCTAGAGAATCTAAATGATAGGGTCCCGAGAGAGGAACTATGGTACTGCAAGAGGAAGTCAGGAGTAGCAGACAAGTGGTGAGGTGGTGGTGTCAAATCAAATGCATCTGTTCAAATAGTCGTGTGTGGACTCATTTTACAAGTTGCTTATTAACGCCTTCTAAACTTCCGAGCTTTCTAGACCCCGCTCGCTCACGTGACTGTGTCAGGGCCGGAAGACGTAATTACGGTGTCAACGTCAGCAAAAGCGTGCGCGCGACCCTCAGAGGAAGCTGCACGAGGGATGTGTGGGACATAATGGTGGATAGGTAGGGAACACACTTAAGCTCGCTAAGAGTAGCTCTTCAACTGTTGATCAATTCCCAGTTGTTGTCTTGGACTCTTCCATCGCTCTGACCCGACAGCCGCTCGCTGCTGCAGCCCGCTTGGACTGGACGACGCTCTGGACCACAGAAAAATGCCGAATATCAAAATATTTAGCGGTAGCTCACACCCGGACCTGTCTCAGAAAATAGCAGACCGCCTGGGTCTCGAGCTGGGAAAGGTTGTAACAAAGAAATTTAGCAACCAGGAAACATGGTGAGCCGTTTGCTTTGTTTTGTGGCTACTTAAAAAAAAAGCTTAGTTTTTAGAGGTGTGTCTGGTAGGCAAATATCGTAACCTAGCGACATGTATTAATGAGAAACGTGGTGTCACGGTGAAATTGCCGCGCACTGTTGTCAGGAACTTGTAGTCCATGCGTTCCACAGAACTAAAGCTAACCAGCTAATTCTCAGCACCAGAGCCGCCGTGTTATAGGTTAAAGGTGGCGTCATGTACGGTGTTGAGACTGTCATTTCCTGACTGCATGCTTCTCTTTTTTCTCTCAGTTTAACGCTTGTGCAGATCAGATCACACAGGCAGACACAGCCACTGTTTACTCTCCTTCATCCATCTCCTACCTGCCATGATGTGTTAGCTCCACAGCCCTAATTGTTTGTTTTTGTCACCACCTCTCCTCTGGCAGCGTGGAGATAGGGGAGAGTGTGCGTGGGGAGGATGTCTACATCGTGCAGAGTGGTTGTGGAGAGATCAATGACAATTTGATGGAGCTGCTGATCATGATAAACGCCTGCAAGATTGCCTCCGCCTCCAGGGTCACCGCTGTCATCCCCTGCTTTCCGTATGCCCGGCAGGACAAGAAGGACAAGGTGGGGGTGAGGGACATCTGTCTACTTACTTCTGTCATGCCATTTGCCATCCAGCATCATGACAAGAAGCCTGCAGCCATGCCCATCAGCCAACAGGACATATTTGCTTTTCCCTTTTCTTTGTTTTTTGTTCCCTCCTCGGTATTGTTTGCTAATTTAGCTTGAGTTGTTTTCCATACCTCCCCCATGCAGCTGTTTGGATTTTTATTTATTCCCTTTTTGGCATTTGAATCATACTGCACGAGTGGAATGTTTTTACATGTTAATCTACTAAATAAAAAATGTTAATGTAATATTGGGAAGTGAGTTTGCTGTGTAGCAGGGCCAAACCCATCATTCTAAACTGTTTTGGCTATTCTAGGTGGGCAAAATGAATGCCTTTTGTAGCTAAATCAACCCATGTACCTTTTATATTGTCAGTACTAATATAAAGTGTCACTATGACAGTGTAACCTGCAGCATTTGACTGCTATAATTTTACTGAACTGCTAAGCTCTCTTAAGTGTTATTTTTAGAACTGAGCACTGCTTGCCAGTTTGCTTATTCCATGTGACTAACGAGATCTATTTTCATTACAGAGCCGTGCCCCTATCTCTGCCAAGCTGGTGGCCAACATGTTGTCGGTATCAGGCGCTGACCATATAATCACAATGGACTTGCATGCTTCACAGATCCAGGTGAGCAACACAACCGTACATGCAAACAGACCTGTTTCTCATGCACTGCCCTGCTATTGGTCAACCCTGCAAAATCACCATTTTGGTTTGCATTTTAAACACCCGTGTGGGTGATTTGTGAGAATTTGCATTATGAATCTCACTCAAATTTCCTTCATTTACTATAAAGGAAAGTGAAAACCCATATGTTTAACTGCTGTGGGTATATCTCTTATTATTTGCAGGGATTCTTCGATATACCCGTTGATAACTTGTATGCAGAGCCAGCTGTTCTGAAATGGATTAAAGAGAACATCCCCGAGTGGAAAAACTGCATCATTGTCTCACCTGATGCAGGAGGAGCAAAGAGGTATGCTCTCATAGGAGTTCTACCTTTTAACAATAGCTTAACCTTTCCATATCTTCTCTAGAGTTTAATTTAGATTAACGTTCTGTTGGCTTTACCTATCTCAACAGGAGTTTAATTTGACATGCAAAAGTAGTTTAAACACAGAGCTTTAACTGGTGCAATGCTTGCTTTTCCTTTCGCAGGGTCACATCAATAGCAGACAGGTTGAACGTGGACTTTGCTCTTATTCACAAAGAGAGGAAAAAGGCGAACGAGGTGGACCGCATGGTTCTCGTCGGAGACGTGACGGATCGGGTCGCCATTCTTGTGGATGATATGGCTGACACATGTGGCACAATCTGCCATGCTGCTGACAAGTAAAGCACTTTCTTTACCTTTTGAAATAACACATTTTGAGCTTTGCTCCAGTACAAAAGGCAGAAGTATTTGCGCTACTGTGGAAACTCATTACTAAATCCCATTCAGAGGTTTGTTTTGCAGACTGTGTCGAGTAATATGGAGACTTGTAATTCATTTTGCCCTTTCTCTCTTTTAGACTCATTTCTGCTGGAGCCACTAAGGTGTATGCCATCTTAACTCATGGCATCTTTTCTGGCCCAGCGATCTCCCGCATCAACAATGCTTGTTTTGAAGCTGTGGTTGTCACCAATACGATCCCTCAAGAGGAGAAGATGAAGCACTGTTCCAAAATACAGGTCAGGAAATTCAAAACCGTTTCCAGAACAGAAATTGACATAAGAGCTGAAAAACTTCAGGTTGCTGCACAGAGTCTTATAGTTTGTGTTCATCTTGTTCTTTCCTGTCTTCAGGTTATTGACATCTCCATGATCCTTGCTGAGGCCATTCGCAGAACTCACAACGGCGAGTCCGTGTCATACCTGTTTAGCCACGTTCCCTTGTAACAAAAGCTGTCTACCATCAACCTTGTGCTATTAACACCAAATAAGAGAAGAGGGATTTTCCCCAACTCAAACAACCATTAACAAAGATGTTCAGCTAACTAATTGTTTGGAGGGAAAAGAAATGTCATGTCTGTTACTAACGCTGACCCCGCCTCACTTTAAGTCTTTCCCTTTCAGTGGTGTCCCATCACGCCTAGGGCGCCAAAGCAATCACAAGCTACCAATTCAGGCTGGCATATTTATTTTATATGGATAAATGGTGTTTTATCCACTGTGAACGTTCTTTTTAGTTCCTAACTTTTCGATCCAGAGTTTCTCCTGACCATCTCACCTCTGCAGGAGTAATGTCAGTCTGTTGTAAAAGAGCTAATATGAATAACTCCGGAAGGCTCCAGTGGTCAGGAGAAGCTTCTGCTATATGAAGCTGTTACAGTACTTTTGTTACATTGAACGGGAGTAGTTTTTCTTGTTGCTTGTTTATCCACTGTTGTTTAAAAGATTATAATTACTGAAGTGAATGTGTTTTGAGGTAGTTTACAGTGCCACTGAAGCTCCACTCAACCAAGTGTGCCTCAACAGTCTGAAATGAAATGATTTTTCTCGTTTTATTTTGTTTCTCTCCCTCCCATGTTTCTCTTTGGTTTCTCACTGGACGAAGCACTTTGGTGTGTTTTAGCAGGCTGAAAACAATAATTTTGGATGTTTCTTTCAACTCTTGAGGTGCCCTCATTGAGTGGGGTTTGCCCAGTGTCCTCGAGGGTCTGTGAGGAGCCTTCCATAGTTGGGTTGTTTGGTTTTTAGCTTGGGGTCTCTGCAGGCTGGAGCTTCCTTCAGAAATGTTCACCTGCCTTTTATTTCTTTGTCTGGAGGAAGGAGTCGTCAGTTATGTGCGTAATCCAAATCTGTTTTATTTTTTTTCAGTAGAATGAATGTGCCAGTTATTTGACGAATGCATTCTTAATACAATTAAATATGCGTCAGATCTTAAACGTGGCTCTTCTATGTCTGGTTTCTGCTTAGACACATGAAAGCGTCCCTAATAGACACGTGAATCCAGCTGATATTGTCCAGTCGTCTTTGACTACATAAAAGTATATAGTCCATTTGAGTTAAATTCTCAGTAGTAGAAAAAATGGTCTTGCATTAAAATGCTGTTTAGATGGAGCTCTCAAAAACCAGGAGAGAACACTGCTGGTAATTTCACCAGCCAGTTAACCCGAGCTGCTACATGGGACCAATGAGACGTCACAGAAGGTTGTACTAGACAGCTGGCAGGTTAAACACTGTAATGTGTGATCCCACGGCAAGACATTCACAAATCGCTCCACAAGATCAACTGAGGAAAGTTCAGCACCGCAATGCATGTGTGGGGAAAAAGGCTGTGCAGAATTACAACAGGCAAAAGGCTGAAAATGTTTAAATGAAATGTTTAATTTATTTTTTTTGCAAAATGGAAAAATATACATCCAACATACCCTATGAAAAATGTGTTGCATCTGTATCACCTTTAGACAACAAAAAGCTGACCTCAAGTGCTTTAAAGGCACACATTTACATACCAGGTGTCTAAAAGAAACAGGGTCAAAATACAAGATGACTGAAAGGAATATGAATATATATATATATAATATTTATTTGTGGAAAGTAAAAATCAGTTACCATGTTCATTAAAATGTGTTCAGAATTTGCATATTATTCATCTGATGAATCATGACACACTGTTCTCCCCTATATAAGCCATCTTTGTAGGGTAAAAGTATCGGTATTGGTGTATTGTATATGCCAAAACTGGTCCTGCATTTACTTGGTATCAGATCAATACCAAAATCTGCAGTATGTCACAGCACTAATGCACAATACTTTAATTACACTGGATGCAGCTTATAGCTCATTTCCACCAATAGGCTGTTGCCACCATTAAGGTGTTGTCCTTTTTCCTGTAATCTGGCTTATTTTATTATTTTTAGTAACCAGGGATACTTTGTATTAAACGCTATAAACCCTGATTTTATATTACACCTACATTTTTTTGACTTAATATTTTGTGAAGCCATTTTTTTAAAAATCTAATACAAATATAAAGGGCTGTTTGTTTGTTTGCCCACTAGATACTTTCTCGATATGTGGAGAGTCTGCTGATAAATGTATGTTTTGAAAATGAAAATGAGGATCTTTATTCATCCCCCAACATTGCATTTTTACACTATCGGTTATTGGATTAGTAACTTCAATATTTTCATAATATTTTACTAAAATACTTCTGCTTGGTATTGATAAAATTCCGTGGAACATCAGCCAACCGGAAACAATTTCTTCATGGAACACACCCTTCTCCCGAAGCTCGGTGGGGGAAAAAAACAGTCTTGACTGACAGATGATACAACCAATCCATTATGTCGTGACGTAGATCGTCTTCTCCAATGATTATTCTAAATGGGGCGGGGTCAATCACAGACACCGGCAGATCAATGCTCAGTGCGCCTTGCTCTCTAATCCCATTGTAGACCGCTCGTCGGAGGAACATCTGTGGTAACTACAGGGACAAGCATAAATTAACCCTCTCCTCGGGCAGCATTGGAGAATACAATAAATACACGCCCGTTCTGCCTCCACATTCCTACAATGAACTCTGGAAAATAACGAAGATTGTTTCTCTGGTGGAGACAGCTGACAGAGTAAGTAAATGATTATGATCACACACTGTAAATTGAGTTATTTAGCCTGAGTGTTATAAATAGCCTTTTCATTCATTTTTCTCTGATAACTGGCTGTGCATGCCTGCTTAATTTCTCTAAGGAGAATAATGACCGGCAGTTCTGAAAGTAAACAAGAAGAAGAGGCACTTGGCAACCTAATGGTTCATTTCCAGAGCTACTTGCATGGAGGAACCTCCAGCTTGCTGTCCACCCTTCCCACCCTTATTGTCTTTCCTGTCTATAAGACTGTTTTTCGTCAACAAATCCACAACACCCCAGTTCACAAGGCAGTGGGACAGCTCTACAGAGAGGGCCCTGTGAAGCTCTACAGGGGTGTGGCTCCACCGTTAGTGATGAGGACGCTGAACGGCACGCTGCTCTTTGGCCTCCAGGACACCCTCCTCCGCCAGCTCCCCCCGTTGTCCCAGAACGTCATCCCTGCCAAGGCCCTTCCTGCTCTGGCGGGGTTTGGGGCAGGGGTTGTAGAAGCTGTGGTTTTTACCCCCTTTGAGCGCGTTCAGAATGTGCTGCAGAACAGCCAGAATGACAGTCGTCTACCCTCGTTGAAGAGCGTCCTTCTAAGGCTAAAGGCAGAGGGGATGGCTTTAGGCTACTACAGAGCCTTCCTGCCCATTGCAGCCCGCAACGCCTTCGGCAGCTCCCTCTACTTTGGACTGAAGGGGCCTGTGTGTGTTGCTGTGGCAGAGCAGGGGCTCTCACCAATGGCCTCTTCTTTCATCTCAGGAACAGTGATCTCAATGGCAGTCAGCTTGACTCTGTACCCACTCTCTGTGCTTGTGGCAAACATGCAGGCACAAGTAGGTGGGGATGTTAAAGGGGTCATATCATGCTGGGCCCTGCTCTGGAAATCTCGTCATCAAAGTTTAGCTCTACTGTATCGAGGAGGTTCCCTGGTTATCCTGAGGTCGTGCATCACTTGGGGACTCACCACTGCCATTTATGACAGGCAGGAGAAACGGTCGGGCTGAAGATACCTGCTTCAGATATTTTTAGATACACTAGTATCCACAAAAGTGCATTCAATTTTCATATTGTTCACAGGAGAAATTTTGACTTATAACTGCAAGAAAAGAACAGTATTGATAAGCCATTATAGTGTGAGAGTGAACTAGCTCAAGCAACTCCGGTACTCTGAAACCCTAATTTTAAATCATTCAATATATTACTTCCACCTGCGCTTCGCTGATGTTCAGAGCACAGTTGTCTTCAGTGAAGAAAATGCAGTCATGCTAACAAGCTAATTTTGTGTGTCAAAATGTGCTAGCAAGCTGACGGCACCATTGCTAAGACTTCTGGTCTCAGAGATGGATTTGAATAGTTCTCCTTTGATGAAGTTGTCAGTCACAGATGCCTTGAATTTTTATTGTTTTGTAAGGAAACTCATTTTGCTTATCATAAAAAACAAGAAAGACAATCAGCCAGCCAGGCTTGAAGAAGGGATGTCATAATATACAGAGTCAGAAACACAGATTAGTTTTCTATAGCCTGAGAATTAGGATTATCTCAATACTCACCACGTCGATCGCTTTGTGCACTGCTGGTAATGTCATCACACAGCCACAATGTTGTTTAGGCACCACTGATCAAGATGTGTAATTGTATTATTTATGATACTTTGATGGATAATGCATGTAGTTCTGCAGGGGCAGTCCAAAGGTTTTTTGGGCCTAAAGCAGCAATTTGATTTAGGGCCCACCAACCACCCACCTCAGCACAGCCACATTTAACTATGTATTGTCCATGTCCTTACTAATGTAGTGGGAAGAAATAAAATAAACCAGTAGACAGTGCATTATTGAAAACAAGTTAACTGTTTTAAATTCACTGTTTTTAAAATGTGCAGAATGGCAGAAAAGTATATTAATTCATAAACATACCTTTATCCCAATGCCCCCCCCCCCTTTTTTTTTTCTTTTAAGCAAAATAAGTCATTTTTTTGAGACCTATTTGCTGCGGTCTACTTGGAAACACTTACAGTGAAAGTAATCAAACCAGCAGCATTAAGCTGTCATTCTGTTAATATTTGTATCAAAATATTTAGCTTTCTCTTTCACGATTACAACTAATATATCACAGAAACTGGACATCAGCCTGCATTGTGTGACATTTCAAGTGCTCTCGGGGGCCCCCTGCTGGTGAGGGAGCCCCAACCAGCTGCTTAGTCTGCTTATGGCTGACACATTGGCTTATGCCTGGCTTACTTAAAAAGGTCACTCCCTCTTCCTGTGCTGTTATGAGGTCATTTACAAGAAGCGAGTTGATAATATCAGCCAGGTAGACTTGCACCTGTGTTTGTTTGGAAAACACCTTGAACGCGCACACCCACCGACGAGAGTGCAAACTGCAGGTCGTGAGGTATTATTATTATGCGTTATGAAACACAGGTTTTCTGTGCACAGAGGGAGTTATGTTGTAGTTCTGTGTAAAACACTGTGGCATTATACTGAATTATTTTCAGTCTAAAACCTTTTAATATAATCTGTTATTTCCCCAGGACTGTCAGTCTTTCTGTAGCTGATGATTGAAGTTAATAATCATTGTTGTTTTACTTTTTAAAAAGTTGAAGGTAAAGATTTTGTTGGGAAATTTGAATGTTTTTTGTTTGTGTGAAATCTAAATTTTATTCTGGATATTTTGTGTGCTAAAGAGGGTACAACGTACTGTGACTCATTACCTCACCTGTTGTTTTATATATATATTTTTTTAAATGACCCTTTTATACTGTATGTATGTAAGACCCCACAAACCTATGTGTTGTTTACATGTGTGGATTCCCGTCTTTTTGCAAGATGAACAATTTCCTTCTGAAACATCATCTATATATTGTGACCATCTATGGTCACAATATATATCATGATAAATCATGATAAATCATGATAAATCATCATATACATATTATGAATTAAAAACTGTAAGAAAATAAAGCTCTGTTTCAGTCACTACTGCACTGTTTCCTGACAGCAAGAAGGTTTTGGGGCAGGGCTAAGTGGGGCCTTCCTTTGGGGAATTTTCATGCTCTTGCTTGTGGAAATGTCCAAACACATCCCGACTGGATGAATCAGGAAAAATTTTTTTCCTGCCTCTTGTTCAACTACGTGTCCCACACACACACACCCCAAGAGCATGCAGCTGCTTCACCTGAAGGTATATAATTTGCTTACACTGTAAAACACATGTATTTGACTGTCAAAACAGCCTCTTTTCCCCCATTTACAGACAAACAAAATAACAGTTACTGCAAAGTATAGGCGTTTCCTTCCAAGTGCATTAACAAATTACAGCCATTCGACTTTAACTGGTTTCTTTCCCTTTCTTGTTATGATTTTTTTAAAAGTTGGCTTGTCATAACCCTGTAGCCCACTAGATGGTACTGTGCTAAAAGATAAAAACGTGAAATCCATCACATCACCTACAATAGGTGTCCGTTTTCATTCATCCCAACGTACGGATACGTGAAGGAACTCAACATGCGATTGCAACACTGCATGGGAAGAACTTTGATCTAAGTCATATCATTTTTAAGGAGGTTTGAGAGGGCGGTGAGACATCAAGAGTGTCCAATTAAAATTCGTCTTCTGAGCTTTGGGAGCCAATGAGAGCCAGAGGACCGGTGTCCATGTTGGCGTGCACAAGGGCGTGTTGTCTGTATTTAAACCGTTGGCTCTGCACGGATTGCACACACACACAGTTACCTGTTAAAGATTGTCTTGCAACGCGCTCCTGCACCAGGTAAAGCTGTTTAAATTGTCTCTTTTTTCAGCTGAGTTAGCCTGTTCATAAATTATTTTTTCTTAATTGCTAAGAAAAAAATTGCAAACGAATTGTTCGTTTTAAGTGATTATTTATGTGCTATGTATTAAAAGATCAAATACGTTATGCAACGTTTTGGTATAGACTGTGTAGCTCTTTTAGTACACTCACTGGTGTGTTAATCACTCCCGTTATGGCGCAGGGTGTGTATAGATACCTGACAGTGCCTCATTTCTCTGCACGCAGATTGGCCCAGTGTATATAAGTCTTTATTATCAGGCTACCTAATGTTACTTTTTCTAGAAAGCATGTCGTGCAGGTCTTTAAGGGGTCATTTCCCTAGGGTGGTGTTAAAAATAAAATGCACCCATTATTCTGTGCAGTCTATAGGTGTGGACAGCAAAGAAGACAGGCGCTCCCCTAATGGGATAGGCCACTGAATTTCCTAATACTGCAGTATTTATGGGCTGACTTCAGTCCTCCTGGAAATATTAAGTACCTATAAAACTTGTTCCCACGCACAGGTGCTTCTGCTCTTATTTGCTTAGTTGGCACAGGCGTAAAATTCTCTGTATCTCTTTAATAACTGTACATAAATGCAAATCAGTGCACAGACGCACCATTTTTCCCTGTTAACAAGAGCCATTTGTGGATTTGAATACCACCCAGTGTAACACTACATCACCTTGGAGCTGTTTGTTCACTGTGGTGAGATAGAGGTACAGGTACTTGTTGTTTCAGGTGACTGCATGGTTCACATAACTCCAGCTCAGTGCCGACTCTTCTCTTTTTTTTTTTTTTTTTTTTTTTTTTTTTCCTTTTTTTTTTTTTTTTTTTTTTTTTTTTTTTTTTTTCTTTTTTTTTTACAAGTT
>VUQG01002553.1:17299-35008 GCA_015106755.1 Etia nguti
TTGGTGCTCTTTTTAATGGTTTATATTCTATATTGTCTTGACTATATTTTTTTCTTTTCTTTTTTTCATATTTTTTCATATTTTTTTTTTTTTTTTATTTTTTTTTTTTTTTTTTTTTTTTTTTTTTTTTTTCTTTCTTCTTCCTCACAGAAATTGAAGCAGAGAAGAAAGCCATGCAGGAAGGAAACTGAAGAGAGCCATGATTCCTCTCCTTCAGTCCACCCCCGCTACCTGCTCGTCTTCCAAGTCCAACCATCCCCACCTCTGCCTCAGTTTTCTGTGCCACACTGTCTTTGCTTATAAATGGTGTTTGGGTTGACGCTATGGGGAAAGATCTGTCTGTGATTAAATTAAGGCAATGGATGCATTTTATTGTTTTTCAATGCAGTGTAGAAAAGGGTTGAACTGGGCATGATAAACATTGAAACCAGGGTGCAGACTTGAGCAAAAAAGGGAGGAAAAAAACCACAATTTCAGCATTGGAAATCCATCAATCATGGTATATTGCTATACCATATGTATGCCTGTAAATGGTGCCATCCAGGATATGTTATGAAAAAGAACATAAAAGATATTGTTTTTAATAAAAAAATGTTTAAAAAAAGTTGTCCAAGTTACTTTGTTAAAAATGACACCAATGAAACTTATTTTAGCAAATTAGCACCTTCATTAAAAAACTTCATAGAATGATTTTCACAGTCACCAGTTAAAGTAGCTGAGGAAAGCAAATGCGTGTGATAGGATCATTTAAATGAAAACTTTGGAAAGAAACTCAGATTTAAAAGCATCAGAGAAATGATGCAAACAAGCATGATACATCGGTTGAAAATAAAAAATGTATAATGCATAAAAGCAAACCTACATATCATTTAAATGGCTGTGTAAACAGATATATCTTCAGCTGATGCCTAAGAGCTCACTTGGACATGAGTGCTCAGTTATTAAAACACATCTGCTCTTTCCTTTCTCGTCAGCACTTACAGTAAAATGCAACGTTGCTGTTAGTTTTTCAATATCCAATAAAGCTTGAGGTTCATTTTAGGATTTTTTTTTTCAGTATGCATAATAAAGAAAACGAGGGTTTAAGGCAGTGAAAGATGCAGATAAACTCACTGCAAATACTGGTAACAAAATATTATTAGACATCCAGTTGTTTGACAATATTGGAGTGACTAGGACTAAGAAAGTCATTCTGTTATTAACATTCATATTCAGCCTCTTGTGGGTTGCAAACATTTCATTCCAGATACCTCATCTAGATATACAACGCGTTTAAGCCTGCAGAGAAAAAAAAGGGAGTGAACGAGCTGTAGGCGTAGCACACTGCAGATTGCCAACAAGGATTTTTAGTTCACGTTTAAAAGTTTACTTTCGATACTGGAATTTAGCATACATGTGAAGGGCATCATTTACACTGTCTCTATGCATGTAAAGTCAGGATAGTAAAATTAGATTATTTGCATTCTGCTTTTAAAATGTTTTGGAAAGCACAAATTTATCACACAGCTCATCAACTGGGCATGTTTTCCATCAGGCGGCTGTGTTTGTGGATTGCTTAAGATAGTGCAGTCTGTGTTTTTCCACAGCAAGCCTGCTGGGACATGTTCATATAGTGGTGCACAAACGCTTGAGAGCAAAGACGCACTTTACGCTGTCTAACTTTGTTCGAAATGCTTTTACCATACTTGTTAAAGGTCATGCAGATTTACATGTTCCATTCTGTTGTAATGAAACCTGTTCAATATCATGAATAATAAATAAGGCTTCTTTTGAGAGGGATGATGGTATGCATGTTTTCTTTTTCAGAGATCTGTCAGGCTCGGGCTTGTCTTTGATAATAAACCTAGGACTACACCAAAACAGTCTAGTACATGTGCAGAATTATCATAGGACTGTATAGCTCTTTCTAAGTTATAAAAATCTTTTCTTGCAAATGCCACAAGAATACAGCTTATTAATGGCCTCACCTGAATTTTCATCAACTGCTTTAAAGGTGTGCATGACCATAACCTCTGGCAAAGCTCGTTATACTTGTTTTTTTGGTATCACCACTACTCTTATAAGTTTACTTTGGCTGAAGAAAAAAATGGGTCACCTAAAAGGCAAATTTATGTAGACTACTGCTAAAAAAACAGCAGCCGTGTAAACAACAGTGCTAAATAATTTAATTATATAAATATATATTTTTTTTTTTTTACATTGTTTTGATACAGTCCTTCATATAAATAAATCATGTACTACTTTTTAGCACTCTCCTCATCATCATAGGTTTTGTATAGGCAGATAAGGAAAAGTCAGTCTAAGATATATAAGTTAAAAAGTTCTCATCAGCAGATGAGATCCAGAACACAGGATTTCTGATATCCTTTAAAAGACATATGATCCTTCTGGTGTTAAAAGAGTGTATTTTTTTTAACAGCTAAAAAAAGGCTCATACCAAAATCTGAATCTTTATTGGCCAAATATGTGTACACGTACAAGAAATTGACCTCTGATTTTTCATTGCTGTGAATGTATTTAACAAACTTCTTTGTGCAATGGTGCAAAATGCAAAGATACTGGAATAATTAATCAAAAAATAAGGGACTGATAAGAGTTGTATACTACATAGATCATAGATCATACATAGAAAAAGTAAAGGTTTAATTTTTTTGTGAGTACATTGTACTTGTGCATGTTTTTCGTAATTATAACATGCATCTCTCTATTTTCTGTTTTTATCCTTAAACTGTATTTTTGTGTAGATAAAATATTCGATAACAACAGCAGTGGGAGTCGACAGTTATTCACTCTATGCTTTCTTTCTTGATATAACGTGCTGTAAGTCTAACGCACCCATAGACTGCATAACAGACGTTTATGTACGGTTATTGAATGCAGCATTGTCTAAACAGTGACACCTAGTGGCTACAATATATAACAACAAGCGGTCGTTGGAGTACCATGTCCCGCCTCGGGGAGGCGCTTAAAACAACAGGAAAACCAGCAGAGGGAGGAGCGAGCGCTGCTGCAGGTCTCCTCACTGAGCTAACTAAAGTCCATCATCAAGCTAGTTAGCGGGAGCGATGTGGTAAACGGTAGCGGTGATGCACTAGCAACAAGAGAGCATGGACTAGCTCGCCGCTCAGTAAGATAACTCCGGAGGGTTATTCCACCGTCTCGACAATCACTATCATCAGTAGAGCGTTTCACCTGGATGTAATTAGCTTCTTCATTCATGCTCTCGTGCTGGTCCACGGGGGATTTTGAGCTGTGAGTGGCGGGCAAGCTCAGTCATCCGCTCGCAGGGGACAACACGGCTCAGTCACCGGTACGTTTGTTTTGTTGATAGCGTACTAGCCGGCTAACAGTAACCAAGGGAGTTCAAATGTAAACGTTTGGAGAGATATGAGAGGTGTGTCGGAGCCGCAGTTGCAAGGATGCACTCGTAGTGTACACAATGGTAAATAAAGTGAGGAGCGACACGTAACTAGCTTGCTGTCGAGTACCGAAAGCTTTGTGAAGTAGTCAGAGAAAGCTAACATCTGTGTTTGGGTCACTTTTACGCTACTGAACTGCTGTTGTGTTGCTCAGGGGCCACCAGCTCCTAGCTTAATGGCTGTAGTCATTTAAAGTTTTTATTGCCACATGTTAACTGAATGTTTCTCCTATCAGAGCAGCAGCATGGTGGTCCCGGACAGTGCCAGCGTGGTGCCTCAGCCCGACAATGGTAGCCCGACTGGCCTCAAGGAGAGCTCCGAGCCGGGGTGCGAGGTGGCAGGAGAGGGAGGTCAAGACCTGGCAGGGGTGGAGCTGGAGGAGGTCCGAAAGCTGCAGGAGCTTGTGCGCAGGTTGGAGGTCCAGAATGAGACCCTGCGCAACAGGGGAAGCAAGACCGTCGTCCACAGAGGAGCAAACAGTAACCTCACAGCTGCTGTCAACATCAACGAGAGGCTGGCTTGTGAAGAGGTGACAATCTCCCACCTCAGGTTGGAGCACAGCAGGAGCCAGCTGGACAGCAGGGACTTAATGCTGTCACCCCCTCAGGACAGCAGCAGTGGAGAGGAGATGTCCCCCTTGCCCGTGGCTAGCAGGCTGGAGGAAGAGGAAGAGGAGGATCGGGGTCCGTGTGGCGGCTTCCTAAAGTTGACCAGCAGCAACGGAGCATCACAATCTCAGGGCCAGAGCCAGACGCCGGAGAGCCCGTCTCAGGAAAGTTATGAGTCAGAGACACTTGCAGAGAGCGACTCAGGGGTGGACCAAACTGCACTGGATGAAGTGGATGTCCTAGATTTGGATGATGAGTGTGCCGACATAGAGGACGAAGAAAGCTGGTACGTCTCATTATCGGCAATGCTTTCTCTGGCTGCGCTTTGATCCCACTTGCTTGGGTTCAGCCGGCATCTATTTGTGGCTTTAACTGTGCGGCTAAACATGTGCAGCTGAGACGGGGATAAAAAGTGATGTTCGTACAGCAGCAGCTCAGAAGAGTTACCTCCAGGGGAAGCTGAGCTCTGAAGTCACATTTAAAGTTTCCCGTCTATAGGTAGAGGAGCCCCTTTAGCCACATGAGTCATTTGTGCCTTTTCATTTTAACCTCTGAATTCTTTGGTGTAATACTCCCCCACAGGGCAGTGACTGTGTAGCATGAGGCTATTTGGGTTTAAAATTAGACTCGACTCTGAGCTGATGCAGAAACTGTGGTTATTTCTTATCCCACACAAACAAAGTGTATTTAAAAGCTCAAGTCGACACCTGCTCCGATGATCTTTTTGTAAGCAGGAGGGAAAGTATACAGATTCTTAGCATTTCGAGGAGGCATAAAATATTCAAGAGCAATTAGGAGAAAGTAAAAGAAAGCAGAGTCAGTGAGGAGTTGTTTCTTCCGTCTCAGATTTAACCTTGAGCTCTCAGACTCCAGTGACACGTCTGCTACCTGTTTGACAGGTTAGTCGAACACAAAGGATGTCCTTTTTTTAGTTCTAGCTGTCTGAATCAAGCACAAATAAAATAAAAAAAAAAGGTTGTAATCACCAGAGGTCTTGTATCAGGTGAAAGACTATCCTGTTTATGAAAAAGAGACTACTAATTTGACTTAACCCGGTCAGAAAAAGGATATATCTGCATGTAATTAATGCTCAACCTTTTTAAAAGCCTGATCTGTTTTGAACCAGTGTGACCTTTACTTGTTTCGTGTAATCGGCTGTTAGCAATTACCTAAAAAGAACATTAATATGGGGCTATGCAGGAGATCAGTCTAGACACGAGTGTTCATTGTCTGCGCGCAGTATTGTCCTAAACAGGTACCATATTGTGTTCACTTTAGCAACTGAGTCGTGGGGATTTAACAGCCAGACCACTCATGACTTATTTTCAGTTTTACATCATTAGCCATACCATATGTGCTTTGTGGGGTTATCATAGCCAAAACATTAAGTAATCCCAAACGGCAGCATAATCTGATCTGCTCTGGGCTGAGTGGGCCCGCGTGGCTGAACTACTTTGGTTGGGATTGCACAGCATGTGATTTGAGCCCCCTCCACCTCCACCTCCACCCTGTGTGATCAGACCAGAACAGGGGCCAAAACAGAAGGCAGCTACTGCAGTACTTTTATATTTGTTGTTTTGAACCATTAGTTTGTGAAAAGATTAGTAAAAGAAGACCATATTCTCGGGACAACATTTGAACTTTGCTATGGAAATTCACCATGCAAGTTGAGTTCATTCCTTTCTGGCATGTTTGTTTACTTGTTAAAAAACTAGTTCAGACTCATAAAGCTCAGGGGCCTTGGCTTCAGTCGTCCTAAACTGCACTTGTCACGCTGACACAGACAGTGGAGTGGTGAAAAAGTCTGGTGCTGCTCTCAGCTGTGAAAGCATAAATATGACACAGCTGAAGATGTTTTGTTAAAATATCACTTTGGGGTTTATTTACAGTTATTACAGGATTGGTTTATAAGTGTAAGAGACTCCTCAGTGCTAACATTGTGTTACAGCAGCTGCTCCCAGTGTCCTGCATAAATGGCAATAACAACGCTGTGAGCAAAACCGCACTGTGAATGGATCAAAAGCAAACAACATTGTTCTGCATCAAACAGCGGGTTTGTGCTTAAACGAAGCACCACCCTGCCCTCCTCTCCCTGCGCAGAGAAGCCGTGCTCTCTGTGCAGGACGTGTGACCTGAATATTGCTTCCTGCATTGTCGCTCATTCCAGTGGGAAATGGGGTCCTTTTGTGTTTGCCCAAATGGGAAGATGATTTGTAGCTGATTGGTCCAGAACCAGTCGGTTTGGGCCCTTTTGTGTATCCGACTCAAAGCATCAGCCCATGTGACCAGCCACTTCAAAGCTTGTGGTGACTAAATGGCTGTTTGCTCTCACTAAGGCAACGTTGGACACATCGCGGAGGAAGCGTCTGACACTGCAGCTGCATAAAACTCATTTTTGGCTGACACTTTTGTCCTTTTTCTCATGTGTTTTTCATGCCATAGAATGTAGCGCAAAATGATAGCGGGACTAAAAGCCACAAAATGTTCCATCCACGTCTGTGCTCAGCTGCTGATCTGAGCTTGACTCTGTGTTTTAGGCGTCTTTGGATTGTGAATTTTGCATTTAAGCAAAAGGACATGAGGCAAATGTAAATTTAAGGTTGGTTCCGGCTTAAGCTGTGATAAAGATGTTCACAAGTACCTGCTTGAGATGATTTCCCACTCACTGTTTGCTTTGATTACATCACTGAAGTCAAACACACAGTAACAGCCTGGTTGTTTGATGTGGGATCTTTGCTGCAGGATACTGTCCTTCTGTTGGGGAAAACACTGAGTGGCTGGGCGTTAGCATATCCTGTGCAATCTGAGGAGAAAAAAAAAAGTTGTGTTTTATATGGTTTTCACATCCACTCTTACCTTGCATACCTCACACAGCAGCAGTTCACACTAATCTCCAGCTTGTTCCTATTTAAATGTTCTGCTTCTCACATTCTGGCAAACACTGCAGCATGAAAGCATGATCAATATGAGAAAGATTAGACTGACTTCTTTATTCTCACTACTCTTAATTTCCCAGATTTCCTGATATGTTTTTCTCTGCTTCTCTACAGGTTATATGTGTCTCCTAAAAAGCAGGTAGCAGATCCAGGCCCAGACTCTCCGCTGAAGTGGTGTCGGCAGGTCCTTGACCATCGCAGCCCCGAGACCGAGATGGCTTGTCGGACTCTGATCAGTCGCTTGGACCAGAGTATGCATTTAGGATGGTTTACTATAACTGAAGAAAGTCTGCTTTGTTCTTTTTTTTTTTGTTTTTTTTTGTTTTTTAAGAGTGCTGCATGGATGATGCATTTTTGTAGGGCCGATTCGGAAGTTAGCTTCTCCCTTTTTTCCATGGCTTTAGAGTTTCTGCAGAAAATAGAGCCTGTGGGAATGCAGTCACCAAAAGTAAAACGCTAATGTTAGGCTATAAAAAAAAAAACAACAAGCACTTTACCATCACCAATGCTGAACTGTGTTCATTGGGATTACTTTTAATGTCCTCCACAATTTCCGTAGTCTCAGTTAGCCACTTGTGAGCAAGCGTCTTGTTCTGGACAAATTAAAGCTTCAAAATTTAGGAGTGGGGTATTTATTTACAGATTTATGTTTATGGCAAAACATGAAAATATCTAAAGCTTCTGCTAACCACAGAAGGTGTTTCCTTATTCTGCAGCACTCTATTCACCCTCAGGTGCCAGTGCTTAGATTACCAATCTTTCACGCTGTTGAATACTTTAAGCAAAAGAGCTTTGCCTATTTGATAAAATGAGTATCTGATGGTCTTATATTTGTATCCCTGCCGTTTGGTTCAGATTATGGTTCAGCAGCAGTAGCACGTGGGCAGCTTCGGCCTGCCAATCTACCTGCAGTTTTGGTAGATGGGTGCTGTGTCAGTAATATGTGGTACAACCGGTCTGTGGCCCATACTTTCTTATGCTGTTGTTAGTTCGTCAGCCATCTGTGGAGAAGAGCAGAGTTTTAACATGCAGACAGCTGAAGTGAAAGAGTTTCACTGCAGTCACTGTCTGTACTTTCCTTACTCTTTTCTCCACACTTCTCCCATTCCTGGTGAACTTCGTTGTCGCGCCCTCATCTGTTCTGGCTCACTTTTTAAACAATCGGCGTTCGACCGTCATCCACATCGAGCAATGTGCAGTTGGGGTTTTGGCAGACCGCACGGGAGCTCTGTGTGTAGGCAAATAGCAAATCAAACGGACTCAACTGTGGTAGAATAAATTAAGCATTAGAACTTCTAGGCCTAAACCAAGGTTCAGGCACGTCATTCAGCACATTTAGTACCCCAACTTTGCTTACTGCTTACCCCTGCTGTGCACAGGGCTGTATAACAAAGCCTAAACACTTGCTGTGAATGTGACTACACGTTTATGTGTGGATAGAAGTTTGCATCTGATCCAAAAGACTCCATTCATTATTAAACCTGCGAGCGGCTCCCTCATCTTACACGCTGCAAAACCCGAACAACAAAGCTATTCACACCAGGGCTGAATGACTACATGAAGTCATGGGTGGGATTGGATTACCTTCCTCCCGGAACAGCTCGTGTTTTTAAATGCCAGCACCAGGCCACGTATCCACCTGAATCATTCAAACTGCAGAACAAGTCGTTTAGCATGCGAGGTGCATGAATCAAGTTTTTAAGACAAAACAAAACAAGAATTGAATTGAATTGAGAAATTTTAACTATTGTGGGAGCTTGTTCTGAGGACATTTTACAAGTAACTTGATAGTATCACATTGTGTACACAGTACTGGTGTATTTTCCTCCCTGAGAATATGTGATATCTCCTGTCCTGTCGCCCGCAGCGTCTCGATGGAGGAACATGTACAGCAGCCCATCAGAGGCGGGCTCGGCGGGCTCAGGCCTGATCTCTCCTGGGTACCACAAATCAACTAACAAATCCCTACTAACCTGTGGCACTTCAGGTATGGCATGACATTAACACACAGCGCTTCTCATTTTCCCTACAACACAACAGCGGGAATAACATCAGTTACTGTAAGGATGTGGGTCTCACAGCGGTCTGACTGGTTAATTTTAAGGACTGCTTTAGCATTTTTGCATGTTTTAGCTACTTTACATATACTTTGCATCGCTGCAAACCATTCTTCAAAGGTTTCTGTAAATCTTTATTTAATATAATGGATGGATAAATGGCCAAATATGGCCTTCTCAGAAACAGTCGATAGGCATTTATCCACACACTTTGGTTATTTAATGGTATTAATTCCTTATCTTAAATATATTAACTTCTCATATCAAATTAAATCAAGTTGATGTGAGCCTTAAATGAGCTAAAACTAAGGTGTGCCCTGCAGATAACACAGGTGTACTTTGGAATATGGTTAGTAATTATGTAAAGTGTATGTTGTTTGTGCTCCCGGGCGGGACACACACACACACACACACACAATGATATACTGAGCACGATTGACAGTGTTAACATATGTAATATGTATGGTATGCATAATTTTGTTCCTTGAACCTGTGATTGCAGTTGTAATAGTCGCTTTGCACATCATTCCTCACAGTTTTTTCAGCCCAGCAACGTCAGTATTGCTGTGAAAACTCCTTTAATAACAAATCTTTGCATGAACTTGAAAGTGCTTGGAGTATGGGTGGCGATCCTGTCTAATGCCAGACTTTTTACGTAACCAAATGCTGCTGGGTGATGTCGTCTCGCATTCATCAGGCATGTGTCAGGCTGAACTTTGGCTACAGCTTCCCTGGGCATCATCAGCAGACTGGGCTTTATAGACCAGTGCTGTAGAACAAAGCTGTGGGGAGACAAACTAATGTCAGACTGTTAATTCTAAAATTCTGGGTTCACAAAGCTCCATTTTTATCAGCCTGATTTTATGCTGATCAGCTAATGTCATGTTTAAAGTTGTCACTATCAGTATGCATAAGAGTTTAAATATTGTGCTGTATTAGTGAGTCATAAGGAAGTAGGAGGTTTTGGCTGTGGTCAGTATTCTGTCCATTTCTGTGTAATTCAGCTTACTCTAATGGGTATTCTGCTTTGTTTAAAGGCGTCACAAGCATGCCCTCAGCCCTGAGCTCCCAGTCCTCCATAGACAGCGAGCTCAGCACATCAGATGACTCCATCTCAATGGGCTATAAGCTGCAGGATCTCACCGACGTCCAGATCATGGCTCGTCTACAGGAAGAGAGTGAGTGTAGAATATAGCATTCTGAGTGGCACCAGCTGATGATTTGCATTTATAGGCGTCAGATTCTCATTTGAATAACAGAGTTAGTTTGAGTTTTAAGTTGTTTCATTTTGACCTGGTATTTCCGGCTCCAGGTCTGAGGCAGGATTGTGCTTCTAGCTCAGCATCTGCATCGCGCCGCAGCTCCACGGCGTCCCTGCAGTCCTTGCGCCGGGGCGGTACGTACAGCGACCAGGAGTTTGACACTTACAGCCTGGAAGATGAAGAGGATGACTTCTCCATACCCCAGCGACGGCATCGTTTCACCCCTTCGCCATTAGGCTCACCTCGGTGCCTCTCTCCCTCGACTTCGAACCACGGTCAGGAATACAGCAGCCAACTCAGGGCCCCACGCACAAAAGCACCCAGGCGGTCTCTCCAGGGCCCCAGTGCAGAGCTGCTTAAATTTGCAAAGAGTGAGGGTAGGCTATAACCGGTTATACTTAAGCATTTTTACTCTAGATAAGGAAGGAACAGCCACGGAGATTCTTCAGAGTTGTGACAATATACATTTGGTTGTAGTTAAGTGTGTGTGTGTGTGTGTGTGTGTGTGGTTCCAGAGGAGTTGAGGCACAGCATGCCTAATCTGGCTCCCCGCACCAGCCTGCGTTCCCTGGAGGCAGTCAGAAACAGCCGCAGCATGGAGGCTAACCTCCAGAGCTCTGGCAACCGCATGTCTCCCCTGACTCACTCCCCCTCCACAGGTAACCCCACCCTCCTCACCTGGTCCCCACCACTCCTTAACACACATGGTCCAAAGAGATAACTCTTTGTGGTGTCACTTTAATCCTACAATTTAACCTGTTCTTCGCCTCTGCATGATCACAGGAAGAGTTTGACCAATATACACATGTCTTTAAAGATCGCGAGCGATGTTGCAGCACAGGGTCTGTTTTTATTTAAGAATTCAGATATTCTATTATTTATCAGTCTAACTCTGACAGTACCACACAAGCCATCATCTGTAGCTTTTCACTGTATACCTGGTACTTCTTTAGTACCTACTCGACCGGGGTTCCAAGCGATCTAAGACGTCACATCCAAATGTGACCTCGGCAGATTGCACGTCACCGTTTGGCTAGTCAGCGGCGTCACTTGATGAGTCATGGGAGGGTCTACATCATGAAAAGGAAACTTTTCATGAAGTTTCCTTTCCAAAACCTGCCTACGAGGAAAATTGCTACACAGAAACGACACCGCCGTCCGTGAGTCTGACGAAAAGCCACAGACTGAGCAGCAGGTATAGCATCGCCTCGACGTGCTAGTTTGTTGTAGCACTCGTGTCGCATACACGTGATGCCACGGGATGTTCGGCGGCGTTGCTATAACGACCCCATGCACATTAGGTGGTACTCAATTGCAATGGAATACGATTCGTGGCAAGCCGATCCGAGCAGGTACTAATGGAAAAAGGGTATACACTATTGGTCACAGCTACTTGCAGTTCCACAGTTCTTTCCTCAACCTCTTCCCTGACATCCCCAGGTAACTTCCTTTCCACTCACCTGCTACATGACTGCACCACTACTCTGATAGTTCAGTACTGTTTCCCTAAGCTTGTCTACAACTCCTGTGTACAACAAACGGCCTTACAATAGCTTTTATTTACCGAAATTGTCTTAAAGAAGCTATCTGGATTGAGATTTTGTTCTTTCACTCAAGGTATGGTTTGCAGTCGGCTGCGAAGCAGTGGCCAGTCTCCTCTCTCCCTGCGGACTCCAGTTAAAGCCGTCACTCCCGTGGGCTCTTTGGCAGGTGGTCGTCAGACTTCCAGAGGCCTACCTGTTGTCCAAGGACCCTCAGCAGGAGGGAGCCGCAGGGTCCAGTCACCAGGTTCTGCTAACGGAGGAAGCTACGCGCCCGGCAGGGCTTCAGTTGGAACCGGGAGGCCCGGGGTAGGACGAGGTCAGGCTGCGTCTTCAGCCTCCACTAGAAGTAAACTTTCACAGCCTCAGAGGAGGTGAGTGCTCCAAAAAAACACTCTTAAAGGAGCTCTGTGTAATTTCAGGAAACCCCACAGCTGCAAAGTGAACTGCAGTCAGTGTTCTACTGCTCTTGGTTGCACACAGCTCATGCTCTCAGTCAGTGTGCAAGCTAAGCCTCACTAAAAACAGTGCAGTGTGATAGTGCACATTTAAGGAATGGTGAGATGATGAGGAGTATTTGCCATTAACCTTTAGTTTGATACTTGGTTTCTTCTGTGAATTGAGAATAATCTCCTCTTTTATTGACAGGTCTTTGGGCATGGCCAAAATCTCAGATGAGTCCTGGAAAGATGGCTGCTACTGAGGTCTCCTGGCAATGAAGGATGTTCACTGCTGCAACCATCACCCCAACTTCTCCCTGTTACCTCTAAATACAAAGAAAAACAGTCACTGTGTTCACAAATGTGTCATACAACCTCTCGCCCCCCCCGCCTTATTTCAGACTGGAGCGCTGGGCTGCACTGGATTTGTAGTTAATCTCTTTCCCTCGCATGAAACACTGTCAACCCACACAAAGAGAGGATGTGTAGGCAGACAAGAAGACACGTGCACACTCGACTTGTTAATATGGACCAAATCGGAGCTTCCAGAAGATATGCTTGTGTCAACTTTACTTATTTTTCTATGGTGATTGTGAGAAACTGCTGGGATATTAAGGGGTGTATTACTGTTCTGTTGATGTAATCGATATGAAGACAATTTAAATGAAGATATTGCCAGTCTGTTCATTATCTGTGACTTACTCTAGATGAAGGTGCTGAGTATTGCATGCTTGGTTTTGTTGTTTTTCCCTGAGCCCAAATGCCTTTTCTTCATTATATACCTGCAATATGAGAAAACTTGTTTCCCTACAATTATCTTCAGATTTCTGAATGTTTGAGTGGTTCATAGTGAAAATTATCTTTAGATTTGTGTTGTATTTGTGTTTTGCTGTTTGCTTACACAGCAACGCAACTCCTGCAAACCACACTGCCCTTACAAATTATCATAAAGAAGGAAAAAAAAAAAAACATGGGTTGTGCCAAGGTGCATTAGAGCTGTAATTCCTTAATTCCAAAAGTAATTTTTAAGTTGGTAAAGGTACTGTTAAAGAGTTTTTGAAGCATTTTTACTGCATATCTACATTTCAATTTGAGTGTCTGTCTTTGGAAAACCCACTAATAACAAATGTTTATGCACAAAAGGCCTCCTGCCTTAGTCAGCTATGCACCCTCATGAAGAGTGCCTCTGAATAATTAGGAGCTGTTATGAAAACGATTAATAAAGTCTACCCTGAAACTCTAAATGCACTTCTGGTCATATTTAATCCATGCATGTTAAAGCGTGGTCTGTTCTGCATGAAAGGCTAATTAGTCACACTATGCAGCACAAGCAATAGCAGCAGCAGTACCGTTACCATGTCCCGGATATTTCCTGGGTGCGTGACCAACCACTTCTCAAATGAGTGCTCAACTACTACCCACCCCTTGTGACAAAATGGCCTACAGGCCTCATCTTCGCAGGCAAAGTCTGAGCGCACACAGTACAAGCACATAAATATTTATTTTATTTGTTACTGTGGTAATGTTTGAATTTTGCTACTCTGAGCCCGCTTTAAACATGTCCCGATTAAGAGAATGACTGCGTTAATGTAACTCTGCTCTCTTATGCATGACGCAAATAGTAAGGGATCAGCGGTAAACGAGGCCACGCATTGTCTGCCCCCCGCCCTCCCTCTGCTTGTCAGGAAGCAAGCTGATTGGCCGAGGCCTAGCAAAGAGTGCCCGGGGATCCAAAACTGCAGGCCGCACTTAGCTTACCGTCAAAAATAAACCAAAAAAATAACAGACAAATCCGAGAAGGGGGAGAAACACCGGTAGAGTCAGAAGACAACGTTATCAGGTAAAATTATTCAGAGTCGATCAAAAATGAGCGTGGAATAAGACGCAGGGGCCCAGTCGGACGTAGCGGGCCTCTTTCAGCCTTTTCGAAAAACAACATGGAAGATAATGCGGCACAAGCTGCACCACCTAGCTTAGCAGGCTAGCTAGCTGACCGGACGGCAGTCGCCGCACAAAACAGAGCGAAATGCAAAACTAATGATCTCATTGAGCATCACAGTTTGTTATATGCGTTTGTGACTACATATGTATTATAACGTTATGTGCAACTGTTGCTTACATCGGCGTATTGGACTGGTTATCGCGCTCCGTGAATTAGCCTTTTTGCTAAAACAAAATGGCGCTTTGAGACTCAGCCCTAGCTTCCTTGCTAGTTAGCTCCGGTGGGTGGAGGGCGGTAGCCATTGCATAACTGTGGTAGTTTCAGTGGCGGCCATAAACTCGGGAGCATATGTGATTTTTGTGTAGATACTTAACACTACAGTACTTCAGAAACGATTAGTGCAACGGAACTGCATTTTTTTTTTTTTTACCCAAAAAGGATAAATATGTGAAAACTAAACAGCCACAACACCACTACAGACCGCTGCAGACACATTTGCTTAATTTTAAATCGTCATATGACGACAGTGCATTTCCTCCCACGAAACTAAGCAGGAGTCCTTATCCAAAAACTATCAGAGCCGCTGCCTGCGAGCTCGCCCCCCTGCACACTGAGCGGCGCAGTCCTTTGTCTCTGCTGCGCTCCGGCCATCAGGCTCAACCAGCTCCAGGTGTATATAGCTATCTGTCCTCAGGTTGAAGCTGCAGTACCCCTGATTGGCAGTAGAGGGAGTCAGTGGCCAACAACAACAACTGTCCACGGTTTAAAAATAAGTTTGTGTTCTGTATTTAAGGCTTACGGAGGTAGATTTTGCAACATAGACTAGTGCGTTTATTATGAATCCAAAGCCAAATATTTATACATTTCTGCAAAAAATGAACGGCTGGTGTTCAGTTATAATCCCAAGCACATACTAATTGTATGTTTTTTTTTTTTCCTTTGTCAGAGTATTTCAGTATCTTGATGGAAGGAAGCACATCAGATATCCTGTTGGTTTTATTGTAAAGATTTTCTGTCGTCAAATGTGAAGGTATGTAACCCTAACTGCATTTTTTCCCTTTCGGCTTCATTTTTAGTAATGTATGTGAAATAAAGGTTAATGTAATTTGTGCTGCAATTTTCAGTCTGTTTTTACGGAGTGAAGACATGGATCAAGGAGGAGGGGTGTTAGAGCTGCACACTCAAGAGCTGAAGATGCCCCATGCTATGATCATGCAAGATTTTGGTAGGCAAATTAGCAAGAGAAAGTAATACACATGTTGTGTTTAGCATTTAGCTAATATTTAGAGACCAATTTCCCAAAAGGTGTAAGAAACATGAGTGTCAAGCTAAATAATGAAGTCAAAGTGACATCACATTGTCATTAGGAAATTTTTATCATATACTAACAAAAAAATGGCACACTTTCACAATTATTTGACTAATATCGAGCTTTAATTGTGATTTTTAAAACTCTTTATATCATCAGTTGCAGGCATGGGGGGTCTGGCTCACATTGATGGGGAGCACATTGTGGTGTCGGTGCCAGAGGGTATGCTGCTTTCTGATGTCATGACAGACGAGGGCATCCTCCTGGAGCACGGACTTGAGGTGGAAGGTCTGGAGACTCAAGTTGTTCAAGGCCTGGAGACGGAGGTAGTGGAGAGCTTACATGCAGATGTAGAAGGCTTAGAGGCAGAAGTTGTTGAAGGGCTACAGACACAGGTAGTAGAGTTAGAGGCTCAGGTTGTTGAAGGCCTAGAGGGAGAAGTGGAAGTGGAGGGTCTCGAGGCGCAAGTGGTGGAGAGCCTGGAAACTGAGGTTGATGTGGAGGGTCTGGAAGCCCATGTTGTTGAGGGCCTTGAAGAGGAAGTGGAGGTGGAGGGCCTAGAAGCTGAGGTCGTCGAAGGGCTGGAGGTGGATGTGGAAAGTCTGCAGTCTCAAGGTGTGGAGGCCCATGAAATGAGCACTGAAGACATGGTCTCTGCAGAACACAGTGTAATCATGCCTGATAATATCCTGGGGACTGAAGTTGCGATAGAGGAAGCCCTGGACGCCCATCACCACCATGTTCTGACCTCAGACCTCATTCAGGACGCAAACCACCATCATGACGACATGCCAGACCAGGTGTTTGTGGCAGAGCTGCTGTCTGAACACCAGGACAACACACTGGACCACCAGCTTGTGTCTGAAGGGTTGATGGTGACCGAGGCCAGTGCCGAGACCATAATCCATGAACAGCTGCCAACTGAGGCTGTTCCCCTACAGACAGATGAGGATGATGATGCAAGGAGCAGCTCTGAGGATTACCTGATGATCTCCTGTAAGACATCTTGGCACATAACACAACAAAGATTTTTCTTTTTCTTTTAAGTGACATTTTTTAAATAACCATTGGTATTTGTTTTTTGTTTTGTTTTTTTTAAGTGGATGAGGTGGGAGAAAAGTTGGACATAGGAGACACTCCCCTTGAGATCAGCACTGAAGTAATGGAAGACAAGGACTCCAAAGAGGAGGATGGCTCTGAGGTCATAAAAGTTTACATCTTTAAAGCTGAAGCAGATGATGATTTGGGTAAATGACCTACAGCACAGTACATCCAGCCATGTTTGTGTTAAAAATCACGTGACTCATTGCGTTTTTTGTGGTTTTTCAAGGTGGGACAGAGGTAATAACAGAGGATGATTACCAGAACGGCCATCCTGATTTGGAAGCGGCTTCATCGGGCAGACTGGGAGTCGGCCGTGACAAAATGGTCTACATGGCAGTCAAGAACCATCCAAAGGAAGAAGAGGATGATGAGGATGACAGCGATGATGATGACGATGAAGACATTGGTATGCCCTTTTTGTGAAAAAGTTAGATGGGTTATGTAATTTTTCCTAAATTAGTAGTTTGAGATAAAACCATGTTCTATGACTGCTAAAATAGATTATTAAAAGGAAGATGCTATACTGCAGCATTTCTGTTTAGATAAGATGGTCAGCAAGATGTTTTGGGGTCAGTTTGTGTGCCAAATGTGTCTAAAAGATGACTTAGCAGTCAGACTTTGTTTTAAAAAAATAATTCTTTTTTTAAAGGTATCATAATAGAAATAAGGCAAGGTCATCCATTCTGTTGTTAATGGGGTGTTAAGTGTTGCAATGTCTGTTCAGGTAATACAATTGATCAAGTGAAGAATGGAGCAGCTACACCATTTTTGCAAATCCGTGAGGGACTGGGTGCAAACCGTGCTCTCAAAACCAAATCGAAGAAGAAGAAGAAAGGCGAAACACGGCAGTGTCAGACTGGTAGGATTACCATGTCATATTGATACTGATACATACCTTAAATTGATCATTTTTATCTGTGTTGTCACCAAGTGTGAATGTATGTAATTTTATCATTCACATTTGAGGAAAACTTACAATAATAATGGTTGATTGCAATGTTGCATACTCTTTTTTTTCTTCTTCTTCTTCTTTTTTTTTTTTTTTTTCAAATTTTTTTTTTCTTTTTTTTTTTTTTTATTTTTTTGTTTTT
>VUQG01002553.1:50314-104773 GCA_015106755.1 Etia nguti
GTGACAACCTGGGATCCCTACTGATTTACAGTACTGTTATCTCATCTCTCACTGCATTGCCAGTTTGTTTTTCCCTTTGTCGACACGGAAATGATGGCTCTGTGCAGACACTACGCAAGAGCATGAGTGGAATGAAGGAGCACGATATAAGTTGTATAGTAAGTGAAAGTGTCAGGAGCAAATTGTAGGATAAGTGTAAGCAACAAGAAGGAAGAACTGAAGTGGCAAAGCTTGGCATATACAGTCCCACAGACACTATAAATATGTGACGAGGCAGGAGCAATTTTAAAAGAAAAGGGGAACGATTAGGCCAAAATGGAGACGTAATAGATTGGATTGGGAAAGGCAGGGCGGAAGCTGTGGCAATAACCAGCAGAGAAGACAGTTAAGTGTCTGTTTGACTTCCCCTGCAACACTTAGCCTCAACCGGCATGTTAAAAGATGCCACGTTGTTTTATTACAAACACAATGCAATGATTTTTTTTTAGGTAAAACTTGACAAATTAAAGGGAAGACGAGTGTACAAAGTGTTTTAGTAGCTTATCGACGTCAACTTCTGTGCTTCTTGACATTCAATCTCCAAGGGTCTGTAACTTCCCTGGAAAAAATCAACACACTTAAATCAAAAGATATTCCCTCTTTGGTGTTTCAAGGGAGCTGGTGGACAGTGCTGTCTAACACTTGGTACAAAATCTCCCGTAGGTGTTTAATTATTTTGAGCTCTGCTGACTGTGAAGCATATAATTCATATCATTTTCATTCTCATCAAACCAGTGAACCCGCGTGCCCTATAGACGGGGGAGTTGTCATGTTGGCAAAGAGGACTGCCATCGCGATAGAAACTTTTAATGATAGGATAATAATGATCGCTCAGAAAAACTTTGTACAGATTTGTAATGACACTTTCCTCTCGGGGGGCAAGCCACGCCAGTAAAATGTCTCCTTCAGCACAACAGAGCCACCAAATCGTCTCACTGCAGAGGCCAGGGCGTCAGGTGTTTCTTTGATGTGTCACCAAGAGCCAGGTTGGACGACAACCTCAAGGCACCCAAAACCACAGCTTCTACCAAAACTGACTGCCACTGTCGTGTCCCGTGGCTTTTTAATCAGGTACAAACAAAATGCCGATATTAACTCTAATAAAGAAGTATTAGTGGACCATTTTAACTATAGTAGCCCCCACAGGTACTCCTGTACAGTTACACCTGGCTAGAAACCACTTTGAGACGATGTGAGCTTTGTGACATGGTGCGATGTCCTACTGGAATCAGCCATCAGAAGACGCGTACACGGTGGAAACAATACTCACTTTGGCTGTGGCTTTTAAACAAAACTCAGTCGCTACTAAGGGTGCCAATTACACTCCCACCACCAGCCTGAACCATTGATATACAAGGCAGGATGGATCCATGCTTTCAAGCCGATTACACCAAATTCTGAGACTCAAACCGGGCAATGTTTTTCCAGTCTTCTATGGTCCAATTTTGTTGTGCCTGTGCTTTAAGGCTGTGTTGTGCATTCAGAGATGCTCTTCTGCATACCTTAGTTATAATGAGTGGTTATGCTGTTGCAGTGCTTAAGCTCAAACCACCCCTTTATAAATGCATTTATTGTAAAGGGTATACTACAGTGTTTTTAAAGTTTTTACTAAAGGCTTAGTTTATCCATTTTGAGGAATAAAATGATCCATGAAACTTTCTTCTTTTGTGTGCTCAGGGGTCCATCGCCTTGTGTGTGATATTTTCAAATAGTTGAGCTAATGAGGATCATTTCAAATATTTCTATGCAAACAAATACCTCTCGACAGCAAATTAGTCAAATTTGTTGAATTTTATTTTTTATGCCATCCATTAATGACAGAACTGGAAAAAACGTGCGACTGAGCATTTTCTGTGTCTGTGCTGGTCTAAAGGAGCTCAGCAGTGAGCTGTAAATGTGTCTGTGAGTGCTGTCGTTAGAATGGGATTCACCTTGGCCATCTGGAGACTTGGGCTCTAATCTGTCCCTCTAATTATCAGTAATCTGAACAGTCAGGATTGGTCTTAGTGCTGCAGTCCAGGATAGGGTTGGACTTTGCTGAAAGCAGGCAGGAGGAAAGAAGAAGCAGGTGGCAGGGTAGCTGCAGGAGCTGAGGGGTGCCAGGATGGACTTTAGGGTGCTTAAGCAGGCTGGTTATGCCCAGTGGGAGCCAGGCAGCAGCTCAGGCTTTTGAAAGGAAAGCGAAGATAAAGAGGAGGCACGTGAGGCAGGTGAATCAGCAGACACTCGGACCGAATACGTGCAAGCAGAAATAAGAAAAATGTTCTCGTCTTTTCTAAATGCAGTGAAACACCGTATCTGTTAGTCATTTAGTGCTTGCAAATTTGTTCCAAACTTTTCCCACTATTTCAACCTCTCTTTCCTCTGACCTTTACTCCCCTTTTTAAGTTTTCTTACATAGCAGCAACTCTCTGGTCTCCAGCTGTTTACATCAGGCATTTCCTCCACATTATGCAGATTGACAGATTTGTAATTGCTCGGAGACTTGTGAGCGCACTCCAGTGATTTTGACATAGGCAGCTCTGTTTATGCCCCAGCACGTAAAGTTGATGTGAAGAATAGAATATTACTATGTCTGATTACACCCCCGCACGTATTTGCTTGTCGTCAATCAGAGATAAAAAGGACAATGAAAGAGGCGACTGTAGGAGGCGACGCTCGCACTGTCATTAGGCACCATGCAGATCGTTTGACAAAGCAGAGATGGAAATCTGAGCTGAATACGAGGTAATTAGATATGGAACATGCCGCAATTGGCAAAACTATGTAGCGTGCAGTTTCCTTTGAAACAGCAGGATAGAGCCATATGTGCATCTGCACAAAGGATGAAATGCTCCTCTCAGTCTGAGAGACATTACTATGCATTTGTGGAGCTCTGGCTCCTGCACATCATTGTGGCGTTTCCATGGAGATGATGATGTCCTCTTGTTTGCCAGTCTCTCCATCCTCAGGCCACGACACCTGTCAGCGGTCGCAGTGAATTTTAAAAAGTACCCGCAGGCTGATTGACCCGGTCGTGTTTAAGCCAATTCAGTGGCTGCTGATACGCAGCTTTGCTCTACACTCATCTACTGTTTTGGGGATTTCAATTAAATTTTAATTACGTTGTTAACCTTGTGTGAGTAGCAGATATATTTTGACAAAACATCTAAGCACAAAAGAGCATTTAAGGACTTTAAAGCCAGCAGTAAACATTTGTAGGCTACCAACAGACACTGCAAAAGATGGCCGCAGCCACTATGACATCACTTGTCGCTAAGAATGCTCATATTAAACATTGTCTCCATCACCATTTTGTTGTTATGAAACTAAACTAAACTTGATGAGGGTAGAGCATTTCTCCCTGTGAAACCAAGGAAAGTGCACACGATCCAGGATCAATATTGCAACTTGCTAATGACGTTATCTGAGCATTCAGTTAGCATTAGCCAAGAAGTTAGCTAAAGCTTTTATAAATTATCACTAATAAACCAACATTAGTGACCTAAACTTGGCCTGACTTGACAAACATTATGATGATTCAGGAACAAAACCAAAACAGGGATATCAGATCTTGTGTTTAGATTGTATAGATCTGACTACAATAATACATGAAATGAACATAATTTGCAAAATGGACATCACGCTTTATTCAGCATGATCTCAAACTTTTTTTTTCTATAAAAAGAGAAGTTGGCCATTAAAAAGAAAACACGTTTGAGGCACATCTGCATTGGCTTCATTTTTATAAAGGGAAACAAAGTCCATCTATCATGCTGTCTATGAACAGCATTAGCAGGTTCAGACCTTTGTCCTTTGACTATTTAACTTATGAAATTTAATTAAATTAAATTAATAGCATGGAAATTTGAGGTTTAGCTTGCTAATGACTCCCTCTAGCCATTTCTTGCCAGCTTTGTTATGGTAACATCCGTGCGCTTCAGCTTCAGAGCACAATTCTAGCAAAGACCTGACACAGGACCTGAGAGATCATCAGTTGATCCATCAACTGTTCATCAAAGCCTCATCAGAAATGGTCTCAGTGGCAGGGTGGCTGTCAAGAAGCCATTCTTAAAGAAGGGAAGCAGGGAGAAAAGGCTGAGGAATGCTCAGCCTGAACTGGACTGAAAATCAGTGGCAACAGGTCTCATGACACTGATCCAGTGAACACACTGCCAGTACATTCAAATGACAATGACAATTTTATTTATATAACACATTCATTACATGAGACCTCAATGTTCTTAACACAGAAAACAGTAAAACAGAACAAAAAAACAAATAAAACCTTTTAAATGTAGGCCTGTGTGAATAGAAAACTTTTAAGTCAGTTTTGCATGTATGTAATTGATCTCCAGTCAGCAGTTAGCTTTTTCCAAAGAACAGGCCCACAATAACTATAAGCACCTTCAGCACACTTGCAGTAGAGGTGATTCTGGGAACAGTTGAAAGATATGAACCTGATTACCTGAGAGGTCTTACTGGGTTGTAGACAGTCCAAAACATACCTGGATGGAAAAAACACACATCAGTCATGGATTGGCCTCCTCAGATCCAAGATTTCAGCAGCAAACATAAAGTCACACAGCAGTCTGTGGACATGCTAAAGCCTTGACTTTAGTTCATTGATGGTGACCTTGGTGTATTTGGAGCAAAAAGTGAACATTTCAACAAGGAAAGAATTAGCAATCATCAGCTATCAGAGAGCATTATCAGCTAACATTAGCATGTTTGGTTAGCAATATGTCAACAGAGCCTATATGGCACAGATACCAGCTAATCAGTTCTTACTAACATACTGATAAAATCCCAGAATGTACCTCACCAAAGATGAACATGGACTTCTTAGAACTGTTAACCACACAGCAAGCCATGCTATTTGGCTGATATTATTGGATTAAAATAGTCCAAAAGGCATTAACATAACAAACAATGGCGGTGAAGCTAGCTAGCAACACAGCCACCTGTATCATCAGCTACCTGTCGCTCAACGTGGCCACTAATACGACAAATTACTACTAATTAAAAAGGATCACGTCCTGTCCTGTCCTGTTGTTATAAAGTGGGTAAATTAGCCATACAGACTAAAAGCATTTTTTTGCACCACGATGTGGACATATTTATTTCTGCTCAAAAGCTGGGCATTTTATCATGAGGATAGGGAATGATTTGTTCAAGTGGCCATTTGACATTTTATCATTGCCTTTTTTTTTTTTTAACCCTTTTATAAGTACACAATCAAAGAAAATCCTTTATTTTTATTTCAATTAATGGTTAATATCAACACAGCTTTATTTAAGGCCCTACAAGCCATTTCATGGCTTTATTTAGTCTCCATGTGGGAATAAATGGTGCGCTTTGATTTGACCAAAATGAAAGATCCAGGTGACAGCATTACAAACTGCGTTGGAGACGTTTTGTAAGAGAGAGGTGATAAACCCTGGCAACAGTGACACATTAGAGTTGCTAATGGCAGTAATGATGGCAACGCAGGGATGTGACACACTGAACAGATGGGAAAGGCAGAAAGGAGGTGGGGTGGGTGATGTGTGCGAAAAAGCTCTAGCTTTTGCATATATCCCTGGAGAAGTGGCCCGGGGAAAAGAGTTGAGTGCACTCTCTTGCTGTTCTCCTCCATAAGGCTTAGTGGTGGAGGAGGAAAGCACGGAGCCCTTCCCCCAGTGGATTACTCCTCTGACACTACTAAGCCCCCATACTCCCACGTCCAGGAAGCCCACAAACACATGTATTCATCATGAGAGACACTGAATGCACCGAATGCACAAGCACACACAGCGCAGAACATCTTTCTACCCCACTCCCTCCTCCCCCTACATCCTTTCTTTCCCTCCGTCTTTAGCCGTCCTCCTTTTCATGCCCAGAATAACGGCACACACAAACAAACGCATCTGCCCATGCGCAGGCACACCTACACATGCACACACACGTACGCTTATATATGCATGCCCAGGCACACACAGCTGACACTGACTTGCTCTCGCACACTAGCTTGAGCACTTTCTGTCACACACTCGTATTCAGGTATTCAGAAAGCCAAGGAGCTGGGAGAATATGCTGCGCCGCCTCCGTTTGACACAAGCAGCTTTTCCCGTTATGTAAGGCTGGTTAGCGTAATGATGAGGTCTGCTGAAGGAAACAGTGCAGGCCCTTGTATGTCTGTGAGCATGTGTGTGTGTGTGTGTGTGTGTGTGTGTGTGTGTGTGAGCGCATGTGCTTGTTGCACTGAACATGTTGAGAGTGCTTAACTGTTCATTTGCATTTTCATGCACCGTACCTGTTTTATATGCACTGGCTGTGAAGCATGCACATACAGTGCATGCTTCACAGCCAGTGGAAATGTGATCGATCACAGGAGTAGGTTTCATTGGTGAATAGAAGGAGACACATTAGCTGTGGGATCTCAGGGTCTTCCCCCAAGAAATTTTGAGCTCCACACACTTCATTTTTCTTGCATTCTGATGGATTTTTGCACCCCTTTGCATTTTTTCTGCATCAATTACTGGTAGACTTTTCTTTACTAGGAAATAACAAAAGTCAGACCCCCAAGCTAACAGTCCAAGTATGCTTTTTTTCTTATTTAATAAGGTCCATGTTGCATCAACACACACACTGTGATCTTGCAGTCATGTGATGGCTAACCATGTGACGTTAACTTGTCTGTCATTTTGGACATGTGACAATTACGGTATGCACTGGAGCGAGGTATACACAAGAGAGAAGAGGAATGAAAGTCGATGCAAGCAAGAGAAAATACACATGTGTGAATGAGAGAGAGACAGGTGGAAATGTGAGTATGCAAGGAGCAGAGCCAGTGAAGGTGGAAGAGTTTAAATAGCTTGGGTCAATGACCCAAAGCCACAGACAGTGTGCTACAGAGGTGAAGAAGAAGAAGAAGAAGAGAGTGCAGGCAGGGTGGAGGGGGTGGAGACTAGTGTTGGGGTGATTTGTGACAGAAGGATAGCAGCAAGACTGAAAGCGAAGGTTTACAAGGTGGTAGTGAGACCTGCTGTGATGTATGATTTGGAGATGGTGGGACAGACAAAAAGACAGGAGGTGGAGCAGGAAGTGGCAGAATTGAAGATGCTAAGATTTTCATTGGGAGTGATCAAGATTAACTAAATTAGCAATGAGTACATCAGAGGGACAGGTTGGAGAATTTGGAGATAAATTTGGAGAGGCAAGGGTGAGATGGTTCGGACATGTGCAGAGAAGTGATAGAGAATATATTGGACAAAGGTGTTGAGTGTTGAAGATGGAGCTTCCAGGGAGGAGGAAAAGAAAAAGACCTCAGTGGAAGTTCATGGATGTAGTGAATGAGGGCATGCAGAGAGTTGGTATGACAAAGGAGGATGCTAGACATAGGGTCAGATGGAGGCAGATGATTGGCTGTGACAGATTACCTCGCTCATCTAAAGAAAGCAGCAAATAGATGAAGAAGACAATGACTGGTGGTTGACCTCCTGGCAACTACCATCACAAGAGAAAATGTGCATTTCTGAGCAGTTGGTAAAAACTAATTTGTGGACGCTTTGATCACTAAAGAATTGCTATGGTTGACCATAGTTTCCATTCAAACTTGCCTACAAACACTCACCAGCTACTCTGCGAGTGGTAATTAAACTGTGAAAAGTGTGGCAGAAACCAGAAAAGGAGACTTTTGCTTTTTTGCCTTCAAAATAAAATGGTTGCAGTGCTGAGGCAACCAATTTGAGACTTGCAAGTGAACGGTCTCCATTTCCAAGCAATCAAAAGGAAAGTTTGGGTGCAGCATCCTCTTTGGGACCATTTTTGGTGGTGAGAGCCAGCAACCTCCAGCTACCCTTGATGGAAAAGATGTTTTTCCCCTCAGGACTGGTGGTTGTATCAAATCCAATCTGGCTGAAAACTCTTGAGCCATGTGCGCATTATAGCATGTGAGAACCCTATATCGACATTTGTGTTTGTGTTTGCCTGGATTATTGTGTTTAGCTTGCTCCCATGCAATGTGAATGACGGGATAATTGCTTTGCTCATTCAAATGCTTCATACTGTTTAACGTCCAGCGTAGGAAAGAACGTAAGATTCAACAAAATGGATCACATGACAAAACAGTTTGATAATACATAACAAACATATAATACAGTTAGATTTAGCATTGACTCCATGTGTGCTTCCAGTTTTCTGTGGTCAAAATGTGGGATTAGTATAGAAGTGAAGACACATTTTTAAGCGCATTTACTTTCAGGTAGACGCAAGTGTTTTCTGTGATTTCACAAGCAAATCAGAGAGTGCGTGCCATCATGTACGCTGCAAAAATAAAAGGGCAGGGAGAGGCTTATTGCTTGCTCAGTGGTTTCATTAAAGATAAATAAATAAAGAGAGGGAGAGAGATAGAAGCCGCATTTGAAAATGGTACATTGGTTTTCAAAGACCGTGAGGTACACAATGTACACACACTCTAGTTTTTCCAAGACGTGCCACAGCAGCAGCAGCAGCCTCCTCAGTTCTCACACAGAGATGAGATGAAAAATCAACATACTGTGAAAAAAAAAGTTTCTTAAGCTTTTGGTCAGGAGGTTTCACGCCATCCGTTCAGCGCCGGTATTTATCTTCACAGATAAACAGTCATGCAACCAAAGGTAATTTAAAATTGAAAAATCCAGTGAAACTGCCCTCGTCTCTCCTCATCTCTCATGCTGAGCTGCATTCTCTGCTAATTACTGCCTCCATAATGCTCCTACGTGCTCTTGTGCCAGCGTGTGTTTACTTTTGCACTCTTGGAGACAAAAAACTGTAACGCTGAAGACTCAGGTGTTTGTTTCTGTGCCAGCCGCACACTACTGACACACTCTGATAAAGAAGAGGGGGTAAAAAAAAAAAAAGAAAGAAAAGCAGGTGAAATGTAATCAAATTTTTGTGCAAAGCACCCCGGGTGGCTGAGACCTGTATTCAAACAGAGCAGACATCTGAATGTAAATGTGCCTGCTATTCGTATACGTTTCATTTTTATGGGAACACTTGTCGGTGAATGGTAAATGAGAAAAACAGTACAACTCTGAAGACTGTAAATTGAATGCATTGCTGGATCCAGAGGGTTGTTAGCTTAGCTTATTTTAGCATACGGACTACAAAGACGAAAACAGCAAAGCCTGACTGAGTCCAAAGATTGTAATTACGCCTACAGACACCTTTAAAGCTCCCTAGTTAACCTGTGCACAAGTCAAATCCAGTACTTATATATAGTGTACATTACTTTCCTGGCAATCTCACCATGACTAAAGGACTGTGGGCAGTCGCAGTGGCCTCCTGTCTTTCAGGCAAGAACTAGTTTTCTGGAACACCCTCCCTATTGATTTTAAGCTAAGCTAATCAGCTGGATCTATCTGTGTATTTACTGAACATATGCAGTCTATTGTATAAACACACTAGTAATATTTTTTATTTAAATATAAGCACAAAAAGATTTGAAATCAGCATAAATTAAGCTCATAAATATGTTTTTTTCTTTTTTCTGCAGGGAGTTCATCAGATATTCCCAAGGCAATGACCTCTGACCCCCCAGCAGTGACTACCACTGAATCAGTGACCTCTAAACCCGCTGCAGCTCCTACACTGTCAGCCACAGCAGAAACCAGCAGCAGTGGCCGAACCCAAAGCCTTCCTGAAACCAGCACCATCCCAACACTGGACCTCCGAAACCCGCTACCTCCTCCCCTAACACCTCCCCCACCTCCTCCTCCTGCTGCGCCAGACATCCCTGACCTTCCACTGCCATCACCCCCGGTCTTCCCCCTTCCTCTGCCTTCATCCAAACCTTCTTCGTCATCCAGTCCTCCTTCTCCTCCATCGCCGCCTCCCGCTGACAGCCCCCAGCGTCCTACAACACTCAACCTAAAGACGCTTCCACGTCCCAGCGTCAGGGAGAACGGCTGCCCCCCGCCTGGCCTGGATGAGGATGAGGATGAGAGGAAAATGCTGGAGGAGGATCTGAAGAAATGCATCGAGGACTTTAAAAAGATCCGCATGCCCAAAGTTTTTCCAGATCGCAAGAGGCACTGGCAAAGGGACTTGCTCAAGAAGTACAATGCCTAGAGAGCTTTGCTGTGGCATCATAGCGAACAAACCTGACAAGGACTTTAAAACAATGGCGAGGACATGCTGCGAGCACCATACTCAGGCTTTATATTTACATCGCTTTGATTCTGACTTTGTGAAGAGTGTCAGCAGAAACCTCTAATGTAGCTTTTGCATGTCAACAGAAGTGAACTGCTAAAGTATAGTTCTCCGGCTGAGCTTGTCTAGCAAACATGCACTACATTTGATGTGTTTACCCAGCATAGAAAACATCCACGTCCAGATTGTGAGTCATACTCATGCTTTTCCCACACAAGTTTTTTTTTTTTTTTTTTGAACATAAAAAATATTTGGACTCATTTTCTTTTCACTCAGTCAAACAATATTAATTGGAGCTTTCTGCCCTTCTCCCTGTACCATGTCCGCTGATCAAGCAACTGGAAAATGTAAGCAAAGTTTGAAATGTTAGGCGTTTGACCTTAATGATGCAAAAATAAAAGACAGAAGTGAAATCTCTGGTGCTAATCATCTAAAACGTCTCACCTCATCAATATTAACTGTATGACTTCAAAGCCCTTCTACAGTACTCCTTTCTGCCTCTGATTCAGAAGCTTTGCAATTTCGTTCTTTTTGTGATTACATTATCTTCGAGCACGCACTGTGGGTACGGGGGGGGGGAATCAGAAAGAGAAAGCAGTGTACCAGGAAGCAAAGTGGGTAATTACAGGCAGCCAGAATGTGGAATAATAATGACAATAATGACTACACGAAGCAATGCACAGTACCATTTGTTCCTCTATCTGCGCCAGATAAAATGCTCATCCAGCTGCACTAATGAATTACCAGGTGTGTGTGAGTGTGGTCCCATTATGGGCTAAATGATTTAAGTCCATAAAAATGGGGGGAAAGAGTTTATTTTTCATTTACTTTGTGAACTAATTCTGAACATCATAGTATTCAACCATTTAACAAGCAGTAATATCATTGTGAAAAATGTGAGTACTTTCTTTCCCTCTGACACGAGAAGGAGTCTCTCCCGCAGTACGGAGCTTGGTGGTTAGCTTAGCTTAGCTTAGCAATAAAACTAGCAACTGGGAAATGGCTTGCTTTGAAAAGTAGCCTGCCACCACCTCTGCAGCTCATTAGTAGCATGCTGCATTCAACATTTATACAAAAAAACAATGTGGAAAAATTATTGCAGCACATAAAGCAGAAGTTTCTCGGGGAAAACTGGATTTAGCATGTGCCCACTGAAACAGTAAATAAAGAGAAAACGGCCTCTTAAACTGGGCTTTAAAGTGTACATTTGAACTCTAAAGAGTGCCTACTTCTATTCTGTGTGCCATAGTATGCTACTTTGTCAGTTTCTAGCTCCTGATTATTCACAGGCACTAAAAAAGCAAGTACACACTGTACAGTTCTAGGGTTTAATGTATGAGGATATGATAAAATATAATCTGGTCCTTGGGAGGTCTTAAAGTGATTTACATGCAGCTCAGATGAACAATAAAACCTGACATATAACACTGTGTCATTAGTTATTTAATAAAAATTAGGCCAAACTACATAAGCAGTGTGTAAAAAAGCACCAGTATACCCTGGTATTTGTTGCTTTTTACGCTATTTTTATTCTATTTATGCCCGCCATTAAGGCGCAGGAAGCCGCTGTAGTTTTCTTCTGAATCATAGGTGCTGATACTGGAGGGCACAAAAAATATCTGTACATCTCTGAGCTTCTGTACTGGAATATCATTAAGACGGTGGCAAAAACTGGCACGATGGTACACTCGCGTCTTCAGTTCAGCTGTGGCAGCGGCGGGGTTACAAAAATTGAGAAGTGAACAATTGGCCAAAGCGTTACAAATACATTGGTGTGCGCCACAGGATGTGACATCAAACTAGGCGTGCGTCACACATTACTGGGGGGAGCACGACGAGCATGAAAACACCATTAGTGCTTCTATTGGAGTGTGAGTAGGTCAGAATGTGCAACACTCGGAGGAACTGCAAAAAAACAATTTCAGACTCTGAAATCCATCGCTTCTGCCGATCTGAAGTTGTGTCACAGTGGCAGCAGGATAAGTAGGGAATTCCTGATCACCTTCTCCCCAGACAGAATTTCCAGAGGATTCTCGGGCTACCCCAGGAAGTGTTCCCAATTGGGCATACTTTGAAAACCTCCAAAAGCGAGACACCCAGGAGGAATCCTAACCAAATCACATTCCCACATCTCCTTCCCATAACAGCCCATCAGCAGCAGTCTGTCTCCTGACCCCCAACGGAACAAATTTGATGTTAAATTAAATTAGGAATATTAAATACACCGACCCTTAAAACTGCTGGCGTGAAAGAGGCTTACTGGGACTCGTAATTGTTATATAATGTCTGAGTTTCAAATTGTCGACACTTACACTATTTGTTACCGAAATACACACTAATAAGTTAATAACTAATGTGTCTCATACCCAGCACAGTTTTACAGCTGTGGGGTGTTGAGCCACAAAAAAACCCCTCCTTCCTCCTTCTTCTCAAAAGTTACTCGCCATAATGACTCTTGCCTAATTACTTTTCTCCAATTTCAACTTAACACACAAAGAGCTTTTGAATTTTTAAAACCTTTTTGATAAACTTTCCTCCAAGTCTACGCCAGCATCCTGTTTCCACTGATGCAAGAGAACATCAAACCTCTGTTTTGTTTTGATTTGACAAAAACATCCATGTTTCATTTGCTTTCATATTAAGCTTCTACCGAGCAATAAATATTACACAGAGCCTCGAGTATATATGTATATATGCACACAGTAGAGTTTTGACTAAATGAATGCAGCTTTGAGGATGTTTTTATGAGTAATTCTTTCCTTTTTGATCATTTTATTTCTCTGCCTGCCTCATTTGACCTGATGTAACCTGTTGCATTTCCATTAGGCCCATAATGAGCCCGGTGGTTGTCTCTGGTTAGAAGTTCTAATGATGTTGCCTTATCCTAGCACTTTCCATCAGCACTTTGCCTTCAGCCTGATGTATTTTAGCTTGGGTTAATATTGCGGTTAAGGCTTTAATCCTCGAGTGTTGGTTGAGAGTGAAGTTGAACATGGTTAAACAAACAGAATAGTTTTATCGGGCACTGGTACCCGCTAAGCAGCACTTGAGATATCCTCTGGCTCTTAGCAGAGGATTAGCAACAGATTAAGGTTTTCACAGTCCAAAAGAGTCACTAAAGAGATAGCTCCTTTTAACAGCTACATAATGACAACAATTTATGCCATCCAGTCAGTCCTACCATATTTCACACCGACATCAACACTCAGGACAGCTCCGACTGGCTGATGATTGCTGAGAAATCCATACTAAAGATTCCGCATTGAAGCTCATTAGAGAGTATTGCCTCATCAGCTCCTTTTTCCCACTTTTCTAATCTTTCAACATTGACTTGGATGGCAACGACGTGCTGGCCAGTTTCCCGGGTTTAGGGGAGTGTCACCATGAGCTTCGTGAATCAGATCGCATGCAGAGGACTGAAAAGATGAGCCTCTCTGATTTGAAATTCCATATTTACTGTCGCAGAAGTTGCACAGGCTGCTGTGTTTGAGTCATGTTAGACAAAATAGGCATCTCGCATCCAAAAACAAATCTCTTGATTTGCATTTGGGCCTCTTCATAAGAAACTGATCACTTCCCAATTCTCTTTCACTCTTTGTCTTTTTTTGGGGGTATAAAGCTGGCCCCTTGACTTATTACAGATGCACCAAGAGGATTTGATCTCTGAAGTCGAGAGGCTTAGCCCTCCAACAAAGGGAATACTTATCCTTTGAAATGAAGAGGTAAAGCAGTCTAGTGGGACCGGGACTGACAGAAAACATTCTTAGACAGAATATTTAACCATGTGAGATCAATCTCAGCAATTGTAGCTATACAGTGATGATTAGCGGACCGGGGAATACCATGAACTCTTTCTTTAAAGTCACTTCCTAAAGTTTTCACTGGATTGCAACTAGTGCGCATGGGATGAAACAGCACTGGATTCAGGATTTCTCTGGATTTCTCTTAGTGATATGCCATAATGAGTGATCAGAAAAGGCGAGAGATCCATGAGGTGTTCTCAAAGGAACCAATCATCTGTTTTCAGGTAATGTCCTGTAGACCACAGCAGCCTCGAGCAGCAACAGTGAGTGTCAGAGTGGGGAAAGCTGCCACTAACTTATCTGTTTCTCGCCTTTTTTTTGCTGACACATGGGGCGCCTTGCATTTGCATAAAAAGAGCACCTTGCAGATTTATTTCAAATGGCCAGCAATACATTAGCATCTCATTTCTTCTGGGCATGAGTTATCTTCAGTACAGTCAGCTCTCCTGACAATTAAAGCACAGCTGAAAGTGATCCTCGTGAAATACAGTGTTGCAGTGAGAGCGGGGATACTTCAGCATCTCAGCAGTCAAGAAGACTTTCACACTTTAAGATAGAAATATTTTGTGCAAGTAGTATGTGCTAATAAAATTAGGCTTTAGAGGAGATAAGAGAAGTGAGGCCTAATTATTATGCCTAAAACGGAAGCTGGCAGTCAAGCTGTCTAACACACTTGGAGGATAATTTCTGAAACATTCTGCAGTTTTTTTTTTCTTTATCAGGGTTTTGGAGTGACCCGAATCAGACTGCTTTGATGCAGTTATTCTAAGAGGCAATCGCTACTTTGGCATAAGTTGAAATCACTGAGTGCAAAGATCCTGAATGATTAAAAAAAAAGTCTTATCATTATACTATACTCCGAGCGCAAAACTCGATGTACTGCAGCTTAGCAAGGCACTTCATCAGGGTTGAATCAGAGTAGCTGACTAACGCCCTTGAATAACAGATCGGACTTTTTAGTCCGTCTGTTGATGCATGTGTGCTTGGGCATGTTTGGTTTTGGGGTTTTTTTAATTTTATGGTTGCAAGTGGCTATAGCAGCTTTTACTTTACACCCGGAAAGCTGCAAAGATCACATTAATCACATGAATGTGCCCTACAAGACCAGATAAATATAAACAATGACCTCAATTTTCTTCCCCTTATTTTGTGGCATTAAGTGATTATGCAACGTCCCAGATGCAGACCTGATTATACAGGTTCAGGTTATTTTGGAAGTCTGAATCATGCATTGTAAAGTGTTTCAACCAGACTATTACCTTAATCTTGTTATTTACAGTCCACGAGTTATGCATGTGAGTGCAAACGTGAATGTGTGTGTATGTGGACAAAAATGGAAGTGCAGTCCAGTCCATATAGTAATTTTTTAACCAGCGTGGCTGCATTGCTTTGGGAAAAAATGTGCTTGCATGTGAGTGTCCTTTAAACAAATGTATGTTCTTTAATGGAGAGAACGCTGCCCATCCCTGGAGGCGGTCTACACAATCAGCAGGAGACACATGCTCTGGAGAGAGGCGGTGGATAGGAGAAGAGGGCCAGAGAGAATGTGTCAGACGCTGTTCACAGATTTTCCATTTCCATCATTAAAACCTGGAGCCTAATCCTGCAGCTACTTTAATCTCTTAATTCTGTACCCTTTTTTTCTCCTCTGCATGCAGTGCACTCCTATTCCATTCTCTGTCTCCTCCTCGCTGATTTAAAATATTTCCATAGATTCAGTGTTGAAGCTTTTCCCTCCTCCACCACACACACAGAGAGAAATACTTGTAGTCTTTAAGTAGGGTCACTTTGCTTGCTTTCAAATCCTTTGCGTGAACATACCTGCACACGTTGAGTGCACATGGAGGGGTTTTGATGCCTGTTTATGCCGTCTCAGTGATTGCCGTCAACCTCTGAATAACCCAACATCATGGGTTGTGCTGAATAATGGCACGTGGATATGGGCAGTGGCATGAAGTAAATGGGGACACTAGATGACTTGAATATCAAGCATCACATAAAATAGTGTATATGTGGGATGGCGTGGCAGATGGCCTGATAGTCCAATGTGTGGGCCAAGTGCTTGGCCCGCTACTTTTCTCAGTGGAAAATATGACATGGCCTGTCTGAATGTGAGGCACGCTGCCTTGTTGCTATTTTGCAGAGACTGAAGCACGATTGGAAAGGCCTCCCTTGCTCTGCATGCGAATTATAGCTCACCAAATATAGAAGCAAATATCAAACAGGCTAAGCCTCCTGCAGGAGTGTTATATATTTACAAGAATTTCTAATAATGGGAAAAGCCGGCATTAGCAATGTAAGTCTGCATCTACATCACATCATTTGAATTGATTAAGATTCAGCAACGTCACTCCGACAGTCGTCCCAAGATGCTCGGCTGCTCATTAATGCTTTCCTTGGCACAAACCACTGCACCGCGTTCCATATTATTCCCTCCCTTTTTTATACTGTTGACAGTAGTTTTTCCGCATAACAATAAGTGCCCTGCTGACATGTTACCCTGCAGGCCATCTGCTGTCGTCGTGTAGAGGAGCGGGGCAGAAAATGCAGCCTGACATGAGTTTAATCTACAGCAGTGGTGCCGTCTGCTTTGTCCTGTCCTGTGACTGGTCTCATTTTTCTACTTTGTGAACTCCATGGTGGGAATTTAGTGTAAATCTGAAATGCAGGCACACGAGAACTGCGTGTATCTGCACAAATCTGGGGAGGCATCCTGCTGCTGCAGCTTGTTGTTTTGTTTTTTGTTTTTTTAGATAACTCTGAAACAGCATTAAAAATATACAGTACATCTGACAGTAGGAGACAGAAGCACGTCTCATTGATGTTGTTGTGAACAGGAAGTATTCTGCTGATGCTCATGATGCAGAAAGAAATATGCCTGCAAAAACACTACACTTAATACAGTATTGCAATATCGGCCCCTTACTGTCTTGCTATAAAAATAGAACCGAACTGTGATCTGATACTTAACTGTTCTTATAACCCTCCTATAGCGCACAGTATCGGCAGGGGAATAAAAAGCTCTTGACATCCAGAGAGAACACTGGCTTTTAAACAGCAATTAACCCTTAATCCTATTTGACACGAGTGATATTTTTAAGAGCGTTAAACCTCACCTGCATGTAACTTGTGAGCTCCAGTCTTATCTGTCATTCAGCACAACACAAATAATTCAGCTTCATGAGCGCATAATGATTACATTCTCCATCACACGGTTTCTCCTTCCTGTATAGTGCAATCGGAGAAAAAAAAGAGGAATACTTATGCAAAATACATAATGTTGACTTGGAAGAAGAAATTCTAGTGAGTTTGTTAAAGACTAAAATCGCACACATCAAACCACTTTCAGATGACAAGTGTTTCCTTGTGATCTTCACCAGTAAGCTCCATCTGTACCAAGCTTCAAACGCTGTGCTGTCACCCAGTAAGTGCAACAAAACTGAATGCACTTATTCCCAATGTTTTGCTTTCTGTTTTGTTTATAATTTACACAGCAGGCAAACTATTTTTATTTTTTGGGGGGAGGCTTTGCATGCCCCATGAATCCATAACAATGCTTTCCTTCATTAAATACGCATTTCTGATACAAACAAAAAGGAAACTATGGAAATATTCTGCAGTTCTGGTGTTATTGTTAAACAGGGAATGTGAAGTCTACCCGAAAGCAGAAATCATACATTTTTCATGTGGACAGTCTGGCCCGAATATTGTCGAGCTGCACTAAGACACTAAAAGACAAAGTATGGCTGCAGTAGTAGGATCCTGATTTTTATTGTCAAAAGGAAATCTCCAGTGTGCGACTGTAACATTGTTAAAATTTATATTAATTCCCATCAAAATGCTGGAGACTTTCAACCTCTGTGACTTGCACTGCAGGGACTGTTGTTGCTGTATTCTTGTTATTTGTCACCCCCACACCCCGAGGTGATGATTTCAAATGCTGCGTCTCTTTTGTTTTTAACATTAATTGAATCATTATTTTTACCAAGAAGGTCTGCGGGAACCAAGTACGCTTTCTGAGTTATTTGGCAGCGCATAAAAGAAGGGATTATTAGGCTCATGGGGGGATGAGAAAAAGATGAATAAAAACTCAGACTTGCAATTGTTTAACATTCGGGGACACATGCAGCAGCAGATAGGCCGCATTAAACGACAATGCCATTAATAACAAAGTAAGGAAGTCTTTGCGAACTTGCTTCTGGAGCTGCAATGCTGCACTGTTTCTGGCACGGGAGGACTTGTGGTGCTCTGGGAACAGATAGTAGTTTCCTTGGCCCTGCACTCCCGCTGTGTGTCAGCCTGAATCACTGCACTCTCCTGGCATTGTGTACTGCTGAGGAGGCTCCTCAACACATCGAGGCTGTACATCATCATCAGTCCCTATGTGCTGTGTGTGTGTGTGCCTTCTCCCCAAGTCTCCCACGAGACCCACACAACTCTTGAGCAGCAAACAAACACTGCGGCAACAACAAAGCCTGCTCGAGTTCCCCGCTGCTTCCAAATATACCGGGAACATTGTTGGCTTCCTTTCTTTTTGCATTCAAATGCATTAATGTTGCTACATCACAAATTCACACTCTCAAACGTCCTTGAAATACCAAACCTCCCACTCACAGAAGCTGACTTCAGCTTTGTGGAAATTTTTATGGTGGCTACTGATAACATTGTTATACCAGCAAGCGTAAATTGCTAATTGTATGTTAATAGAGATCGTTCAAAGTGATCCACAGAGATTTCTACCCCCTCAGTTTCACAGAGCTTTATGGTTTTTCAGATCATATTTTTAATTGATTTCTTACCAACAGCTCTAATGTTTTGGTTTCCCTGTCAATACTTCCTTTAAAACCATCAAGCAAACCTTACTGTGAAAGCAACGTCGTGTCCCTGGCCAAAACATGACCTCAGTGTGACAGCAAAGTTACCTATTTATAATATAAACATTCAACAATCACATAACCCCCTTTGAGCAAGCACTTGGCGAGAGTGGGAAGGAAAAACTCCCCTTTAACAGGAAGAAACCTCCGGCAGAACCAGGCTCAGGGAGGGGCAGCCATCTTCTGCGATGCAGATAACCAGAGGGGCGCTGCAGCAGCGGTCCATTATACATCTAGTGAAATATTTCATATGTTCTGATGATTATGGCTTATAACTCATGAAAATCAGAAATTTACTGACATGTGATGCTAAAAAGGAACAGGTGGAGGAACAATTTCATGTCAGATGACTGCCTCTCCCTGAGCCTGGTTCTGCCGGAGGTTTCTTCCTGTTAAACGGGAGATTTTCCTTCCCACTCTCGCCAAGTGCTTGGTATTAGAGGGTTGTCTAGCTGTTGGAGTTTTCTCTTTATTAATGTAGGGTCTTTACCTTACAATATAAAGAACCTTGAAGCAACTGAAGCTATATAAATAAAACTGAATGAAATTAAATTCTCTGCTTGTCTGACGGTGGTGTTTACAGTGGCTAGTATTTGCCATCATGACTGAGACTGCTGTGCTAGTTAATGAGGTCTGGCCACTGTTCCTGTTCATTCATGTGGATAATAATGCTTATAAAGCTGGATACAGAGTGCAATTTCACCACAACATAACAAAGAAGACCCAGGACTGTTGAGCAGTTATACTATATCAGACAACATTCCTCCTAAAGGTCCAGCCACTGGTCTTCCATGCTGTTTACAGACTGGTGTTAAAAGAAGACTGGATTTAAACCATTTGTAGTACTGCTCAGGTGTCACAGATGCCCAAGCTGCTTTGATAGTAGCCTCATCTTTATGTTTGGGTCAGGCATTTCTCAGTTTCCTCTTGACAATACCCTACAGATTCGCTATGAGGTTCAGGTCGGGAGAGTCAGTTAGCTAATCAAGCTCAGGAATAACAATTAGTAGTACTTTTGGCACTGTGTGCAGGTGGTAAGTTCTGCTGGACAAGGAAATCAGCATTTCCATAAAGCTTTTCAGCAGATAGAAGCATGGAGCACTGTAAAACCCCCTAGCAAAAATAAAAAAATCGAGGACCAACCACGACCACAAGCACCAGCAGATGACATAGCACCCCAAGTCATCACAGACTACAAAAGCTTCACACTGGACTTTAAAAATCTTGAATTCTGTGCTTTTCAACTCTTCCTCTGGGCTCTAGGACCTTGATTTCCAAATGAAATACAAAAAATCGAACCACAAACCTTCCCATTAATAGATATCCTGCTTTACCTCCTGAGCTCCAACCACCCCATGTTTTATGAATCCAACAGTTGTAGCTCCTTTCCCGAATGATGTACTGACACCAGTCTTTTGAAGCACTCCCGAGTACTTGAATTCGACTCCTCTTGACAATCCTCTCAAGGCTGCGGTCAGCCCTGTTGCTCGTGTATCTTTTCCTATCACGTTTTCCCTTCCAGTTAACTTTCTATTAATATGCTTTGGTACAACCCTCTGTGAACAGCCAGCCTTTTTAGCGGTGACCTGTCAAGTAAGCAAACTTCCCAATGATTGTGTTTGCATGTAATGAAGTTTACCCTGTTTGAACAGCAAAATACTCAAACTTAAAATTAAATATTCTAATAATTTCTCATCTATATCTTGTATTTCTTCCTGATAAGACACTGGAATTTTTTTTAAGAAGTATGTTTTTCCTATGCCAAATGTTTCTTTGAATGTGCCCCAAAAAATAAGATGGACAATGTAACAAAGCAAGTCGAGTGACTGGCATGTGATCAAGGCTTTGCTTGTGAATGGGTTTTCTAATTCCAGCAGCAGTAGCTGCATCCTCTCTCAGGTGGCCTCTCATCTTATTAAGGTGCCCAAGGAATAATTACCTCTAAATTAATTGGGAGGGAAGAACAATGCACTTCAGAGCGGACTGCTCTTGTGTCATCCATTATGTATAGGCCCTCTGATGGCTTTGAAGTGATCATCACATTGGTGTATTTTTCTACCACAGTCTTGTGAAGTCTCTATTATGGCCTGTGGCTGTATCTCTGTCTCAGCACATCAAGGTGAGCAGAGAGAGTGCACTCCCTTGCAGCCCTGGCTATTACAATGTACAGAAAGAACTCAATTAAAAAACACCACCAATAGAACATGGCAGAAATACTGAGATTTAATCAGACTCCGTCACACTCAAAGCACTGAATGCAACCAATTAATGGAAGGCTGAATTAATGGTTTAATGGAGGGCTGAAAGAGCAAAATGCTAATTTCTACCCATCAGCCTCCACATATTGTTAGAAATGCATTTAGAGCTTTTGTTTTGTTGTAAACCTCTAAGCGAGATTCCAGATTTTGCTTTTAGCTTTTGCAGCCCACAATTAAGCGTGCACTGTAGCAGACAAACTCATTTGTTTCTCATGGTAATAACCACACCAGCAATCTACATTTCAGGGTTCATACCACATTTTAGTTGGGGGGCAAATTACGGCGGTCATCAAAACTGGACGCAAATGCTTTCCTTACACAGTTCTCATAATTTGCAAAATTTTATTGGATTCAAACAACACAAACCGCTCAAAGTTTGTAAGGTCATTTATGCTGCAGACATTAAAAGGATTAAAAAGCTTGCTTGTTTTGTCATTGTTTGATTACACAAACATTTAAGGAACTTTTCACTGCTGCTAAGGCGAGCACTGTGCCTTGTACCGTCTGTAAAATGCATGGTCTAAACAGTTATATGAGTGCCCTGCCCAGACAGATGCCAAGTGCATCTTCCATCAAGTGTTTACTGTCCTTGATGGAAACTTGGAGGGTGTAGACTTCTTGTATCTTTTACACATTTACAAACTGATGATGCACAGACAGCTTGCAATACAGTTTCACTGCTCTCCACACGCTTTGGCAAATCATTTTTCTCCATTTATATTTCCTTATCTTTGCACCATTCACAGGAGATGTGAGTGTGTTGGGTTTTTAACAAGTGTAAATCTTGTGCTTTGCATGGACAATGATTAGAAGTCATTTTTTTCTTGCACTATCTATGTTCAACATATCTATAGACCATAGATAGTGTGATATATAAATATATATCTATATGTAGCTTCTATATATTTCATCCAATTAGTGCACTTCACTCTCTGACTGCAGGCTTCCTTGTGGTTCTTAGAGTATTTAAAAGTAGAATGGGAGGCAGAGCCTTCAGCTTTCATGCCCCTCTTCTCTGGAACCAGCTCCCATTTGGGTTCGGGAGACAGACACAATCTCTGCTTTTAGATTAGGTATAAAAGTTTGCTTTTTAATAAAGCTTTTAGTTAGAGGTGGATCAGGTGACACTAAATCCTCCGTTAGTTACGCTGCAATAGGCCTAGCCTGCTTGGGGCTTCCCCTGATGTTTCTTCTTCACTCAGCTCTTTTCACTCTCTATGCATTTATACACCACTTTACATTTAATCATTATTAATAATCTCTGGCTCTCTTCCACAGTGTATATTTGCTCATGTCTCCCTCCCTTTACCCCCAGCTGGTCACAGCAGATGGCTGCTCCGCCCTGAGCCTGGTTCTTCCAGAGGTTTCTTCCTGTTAAAAAGGGATTTTTCCTTCCCACTGTGCTTGTTCCCACAAGTGCTTGCTTGTTGACTGTTGGGGTTATCTCTGCATTTTTTTAGCTGTATCTTTACCTTACAATACAAATGCCGTGGCCGTTGTTGTGATTTAGGGCTACATAAATAACACTAAACTATGATTTTAACATTGCTGACAGAATGTACAAAGGCCACGAGTTAAATTTTGGAAACCTAGACAGTGTTATTTATTTAATGAGTCCTTTATAGTTTTTTCACCTGCCCGTTCTCATATCGCTTTAATATAATAATGCAATATTTATACTTGTACTTTGGTTGACAAACATGACTTCAGACTTCGGTTAAACTTTGATGCTGGAACATAAAGTACAAACTTTAACCCATTAAAATTTAAAATGTCTTTTATCCAGTAGTTCTTATGCAGATGGTTTGCAGCTCTGTGAAATATAATTTTACTTTCTTCACCTCGAAAACAAAAAGAGGAGCTCCTGCCCACTGTGTTGCTCACTGGTGAAATATTCATGTGATTATAAGCGCACAAAGCAGTTTTTGGGTTTTTTTTCAAAATATTTTATATGATCACTTCCTCGAGGTTGATTCTCCTCTCCTCTTTGCTGAATCTGTTGTGTTGCGGTGTAAACAGTGTCCTTCTGTTGTACTGGCAGAAACAGTCATTTTATTATGCATTAGCCTGTTTTATGCTGAATTTTTTCACATTTTGTCCATCCAGTATCAACATTGTAGCCACTGTCATCACCCACTGACTTTAGAACTGTAGTTTTGAAGCCTTGATTTGACATCTTCCTTTTGATTTGTTTCACCACAAATCTTTCTCAAATGTGGAGTGCCAAATTGTCAGCTTATGCTAGCTAGCTTGTATAGCAAGGTACATTTGGGTGCATTGCACAAAAACAGCTACCATGCTAGAGAGTGTTAAACAACATATACCTAAAATATTAAAATTTCAGTCACCGAAGCTGAAGCATAGACATCTTGGACAGTTAGTTAGTCCAGTTAGTCCATGCAGTGTTGCGTGCACCAACACAGAATTGTGTTTCAGGCTTTTCACACCTCATATTTCCCGGGAAAAAAGTACTTCCACAGAGTAGTAGTAGATGCATGCTTTCCTAAACCTGTTTATTATCTCAGCGAATGTGACATTGTATAATCTATTGATCTGTATCTTGACTCATTCAAAATTTCAAGAGGCCCATTGAATTGTGTCAGTCATTTCTATGTCACACTTCTCCTGCGGTTTTAGTGTAGTTTTGGGGCAAGCCCCGATAATTGGATTCTCTAACCTCAGTGTGTCCGCACCGCCAGAGAGGTGTGGGTAAATTAAAGTCTTCCTTGTGCAGTGAATCAATATAAAAACAATCCCCCATCACTGTTAAAATGTGTGACATGCACAGAAAAGCAATTAACCCACTGTGGGAATTGATTTGGTCCACTTCAGCTTATCTCTTTTTTGGCATAACCAAGTTTTTACATACCCGCTGGGAAGATCAAAAGTTTTTCTTGTTTCAAAACCTGACAACATCGCCGGATTAGCACTGATTTTATCTTCACCAAGCAATTACCTGCTATGGTAATCAATGCGGGGCTGCTGGCTTTAATAGTCTGTGGTATCGCCTCCTCTGCAGGCTTGCGCAAATTACAGTGATTCATCACAGCGCCGCACTGCACTGCTAGCAATGCTGAATCAATTCACACATACTGTACACTCACACACAAACGCCCGCACTGTGCCGTTGCTACTACACTGGCTGCTAACTAGCTCTCTATTCTGGTGGAGAGGTAGTGTAAAAACCTTGAAGCTTATTTTTAAAGGAAGTCTTTCATCAAGATGATTTCCGCCAGGAAACGAATTAACAACAAGAATGTCGGCATTCACAAGCATTCTGCTTCACACCAGAGGAGCCACAGACACATAAACACAAGCTGCCAACAGTTGTAAACTGTCTTGGCCAGTAGGCTGTTTATAATTATTATCATAGAGACTGTGTTAACAGATTTGGCACCATGTTCCTTGGCACAGCCTCAGAAGTTGCAGTCAAACATAAAGGTGGATGTACTTAAGTCTTTGTTGAATAGAGTAAAATTATAGACTTTATATACAGTTGAGAACCAGCAACCTTATGGCTCAGTCACACTAAAGTAAAAATAGGATGACAACCTACTTGCGAATAAAAAAAATCGGCGGTTGCCAGTTTATTGCATTAAATTTTTGTTGTTGCTTGGACACCTGCAAGTAAAACTGCAAAATCTGACCAGCAAAATTCAAAGACTTATACTTACTTTAGCCTCAAATTTTGCCTCTCCCACAGCGCTTCTCCCAGCTCCCAAGTTCCACAACCATTCTCCATTAACTATTTTCTGCCTTTCAATAAACTTTTTAAAACCATTCCTGGTGTGCCAAAATGTTGATTCTGTTCATCTGGAGACTGAAGAAGTGACTTGGATTTGTGATGAAATGTTTCTGGCACTGAAAACATTACGTCCACATGAACAGAATCATTTTGGGATTTCCTTACCTGGATGATTGAGCATGCATCAAGACATTCCTGGTGTGCTGAGTCTGGATCCAGAGTCCTACATTTGTTTAAATATGGCACACCATCTGACTTGGCCTGACTCAGACAGAATGACAAAGGTCTGCAAATAAGTTCTGTCTAAATTTTTTGAATGCAGACAGATTGCCAAGACGTTGCAATCAATCTGAGTCAGTCTGAGCTAATGGGCACAATTTATCAGTAGCAGATTTCTCTTTGCAGCAGGAGACTCAGTTCAGATGGTTGCCAACTGGTTGTATTCTGATTATGTTCCTATATTAAAGCAAGGCTGCCGAGCGCTTATGTCATTCTGCAATAACTATGTCACTATTTGTGGAGCAATTTCTGTTTCAGAAATGTGAAGTTCTGTCTGGACTCTGAATGTAAATAGTTAATATGAATGTGCTCTGAAGATGGCAACTGACTGTGAATAATCACAGACCAGGTCCTCATCTTTGAATCTACAAAGGCAACAATATTGCACATTCATTGCACACAGTTGCAATAATTCTGCTCATGCCACAATCTGCAACCGCTCTTTGCCCTAGTGTGACTGTAGAAACCCCAAGAGGAACACACTGATTGTTCTTTTTTTTGCTTTCCCTTCTTACACAAGCTTAGGAGAAAAAACAACGACAGCCTGTTTCTATCTGGCCAGTTCCCACAAATGTTGCATCTCAAAACAAACATACTGCAGGTCAGCAGTTTTCAACAGGAAAGCGTGGAGACAGGAAAAGTCAAAACAGGAAAACATACAAGCTGGATACATAGTGGGGGAAATAAGAGGGAGGAACAGAGAGAAGTGCTGTACTTACTTAAAAAGGGTTATTCTTGAACCAGTGATAGTTTTAGCATGAAACTGAAAACAGAGACGGCAATACGACAAAAGGGAAATAGATTATTAAGGAATTGAAATTAAGGAATGCAGGCCATAGTCAGTATGGACATGGATAAAGCTGAAGCTTTATTTTTTGATTCTTTTGATTGCTTTATTTTTTATTTATTTATTTTTGGTGTTTTATGTCATATTGATTCCCAAATAGAAGAATATGCTTTCCTAACATGCATCCATTTATGAGACTATTGAAAGCATTTTTCACTTACCCTGTTTTCACACAAAAGTCAAATATTACACTGACACACACACAAAAAAAATATAATCACAAGTAGGTCTCCCTGCTGAAAACAACTCCAGAGAGCCATTTGTGTCGTCGTAATGACGTATATACTGTGTATGTGCTATAATGTACTGTGGTGAGAGTAAAAAATGATGGGGTAGGAGAAGATCCATTGCTAGCAAAGGCCGTGTTAAAGTCACACCATACAAATCACTTTTTTTTGTTCTTTTCTTGATCAACTAAAAAAAAATATTTGTCAAAACATAATTTGTCCTCAGATCCAAGTTATAAAGTCAATAAAACTAGATTTTTTTTTTTATGTTTGATAATGCTGTGAAACCAGCATTGGTTGTTGTTAAATATTCATTTCAGGCAATGCTGAATCTTTAACCAAAATATGACTCTTTCTGTTTACTCCATGCAAATCCAGCCATTTAATTTTAAATGCATTAAAAAAAATAAGCTGAAGTAGAAATGCTTTAAACCTGGATTTGTTTTTGCTACCAACTCTTCTGGTAGCAAAAAGACCTCGATAGATATATAAGAACAGAACATTTTAATTCAGTTGTTTAATGAGTTTGGTAATCACACTTTTTTGAATGCAACGTGATGTTTAAAAGAAAAATAACAGGAGCGCTGCTGGTGTCCTTCAAACTGCCGATGCTTGTGGAAGGGAGCAATGGCAATAAATAAATAAATAAATAAAATATGACTGAAAAACAGCATAAAACAAGGTCAATCTTAAAACATGATAAAAGGTCTTTATATTGCATGGATAACAAGATTAAAAACACACTAGTGCATATTGGCTTGTGCCTTCTTCACTATTCAGAGATACAAAGACACAAACAGAGGAAGGTGTGCAAAACTAGATACATGCAAATTTCCTTTAATGTGTAGAGCAAGAATGCCAAACTCATTTCACATCGTGGGCCACGTACAGCCCAGTTTGATCTTAAGAGAAAGACCAGTGAACTCCCCTTTCTGTCACTGTAAAGACATTTAATTACACATTGAAACCCTGAGATATCTTAAAATACTGTAAGACAAAGAAGTGCAGTGTCAGCGGTGCTTCTCAGTTTAATCACATGATAAAGAAATGCTGCTGCAGTAAAGAAGGAAATCTGCCAGCAAGACTCTTTGGGCTTAAATCGTAAAAATGTGTAAAAATACAGAGAAAGTTCTGGTAGCTCATTGCCTTGGTACCTTTTTTTATGACCCATTGTAAAAACATATGTTTTTTTAGTAAATAGTGAAAAAAACAGGAACTCTTCTTTGACTTAATTGTTTACCTATCAGTGAATGACTTTGGTGTAGTATGAGTGACATGTATCAATAGGAAAATGCAGTTATAAGCCCAAAATGTATGTCCCATTTTTTCAAAGCCATCCTGTGGGCCGGACTGGGGTTTCTGCCAGGCCGATTCTGGGCCCCTTTCCTTATGTTTGACACCCCTGGTTTAGAGGCAATAGTGAGCACATTATTTCTCTAAGGTTTAACGTCATCAGCCATGAAATACATAGCCCCCTGATGGGCAGTTCAAATCACTTTTCTGACACAAGTTCCAACACAAGGAGTTTAAAAGTATTAACAATAAAACAGAACAAATACACCACAACAGAGCAGATCCTCTGAAGCAACAGCACATTAAATATACAGGAATTATCTTCCCCCTCCCAAACCTGAAAGCCGGATACACTGCCCTAAAGGTAGCTTTTGCTGTGGAAATTTCACTTGTATTGAGAAAAAGGTGAAAACTGACACAGATGTAGCTTAGCAATAAAAAAAATCCTATCCCCAGTTTCGTAAACTATTAATGCAGCTCATGAGGTATACCATCTCAAATGCATTTGTGGTTGTTCCTAATACTGACTAAGTATTAGTAACCTGAATTCTTCTGTGGCTAAAACACTACATGGAACCACATCGTGGGAGTGAGTCAACCCTAAAAGTCCCAGGCACAAATATATTTGTTATGTTTTATTGTGTATAGATTTTAACTTCTTGTGTTTCTGCTCTTTGGTTAAAGTGTTTTTAACTCTCAATCACAGGGCTATTTACTTCCTGTGTGTTGCCCTAAAGGCTGGACAAATGCTGCACTTACCATTGCCCCCAGAGACCAAAGAAAATGATGCAGGGTAATTAGTGTTGTACACATGTGGTAAGTGAAGCTATAATTGCTCTGTTTGCCTCTCCTTATCTCTAAACCCCAAAGAAGGCAAAAGCCAATACGAGTCAGTGTATTTTTAATATCTCTAGCTCTGTAAAATAAAGGTCTTTTATTACTTTTGCAAACCTTACCTTGAGTCCCTGGACTTGGATGTTTTATGCTGGAGAGGTTTGGTCATATTTTGTCCATTTTTCTTTTTGTTTTTCATAACATTATGTTTATCTTCCTTCCCGTTTGTGAAGAAGGGATGATAAAGGAGGGCACACTTTAGGGCAGGCCTTGCAATTGATGAATAGCTACCATACGAGTGCGCATAGTCTCTGGATTACTAAGTGTGAAGCCCTGTTTGCTCATTAACTCCAGTCTCAAAACACCAAGATGGTGACAATGAAAAACCTCAGCTCACATGACTCTGCACTGACCTGTGAATGTTCGTCTGTTTCTCCGTGTTAGCCCTGTGATGGACTGGGGAACTATCTGGTGTGTAATACCTTTCGCCCTGTGTCTGCGGGGATTTGCTTTAGCCCCACTGCAGCCCTGGTTGGATAAAAGGCCAAGAAAATGAATAGACGGACACCCCGTGTAGCCTTACATGTTCTCTTCACAGTTGATAGCCACAGATAGAAAAGACACCAGTATGAAGCTGTTTTATCTCAGCAGTCATCCACCCATCTTGTGTGGGTGGATTACATCTGGTTCCCCTCTTTCTCTGTATGGCGGACACGACATGAGCATCTTATTCCCCGCTCTGTTCTACACAACAGGGAGTCGTATCGGAACAATACCCTCTGTGGTTTATTGTAAGCCAAACAGATTGATGGATAAACACTACCTAAGCCAAATCCATTGCTCGCAATTTAGCTTGGGTTGTGTTTACCCAACATTTTCTTTAGTTCAAGCCCCAAGGGTGAGGGATCAGCTGTGTCTGCATCAGCAGCCCGATTTGATTCTTCGTGAAACAGATGCTGCCATTCAGAGGCGTTTAAAATAGCAGGTTGTACGTCTTTGTCTCACAGCCTAAGACAAAGACAATAAGTACAAGAAGAGGTTTGTCATAATCAAGGTAGGTTTGGTGCCAAAACTATTATGTTTGGATATAAAACGAGTCCCTGGGCTGCTGTTAGAACGAAAATTTCGTCATTATGATTAAGCGCAACTAGATGAGCGGAATGTACCTTCATTTCCTGAAAGGACGAGATTCAGGATCAGATTATTCACATTAACGGTGCAGCAGCATCAACTCACAGGAGAATTTGATGACAGTAGATGCCAGCAGTGAAAGTTCTTAGATCGTTTTCTTAAGTAAATCAGCAATGTCACAATGACCTCCACTCAGACAGATTTTCAGCAACAAGTACTTATTGTAAATATCATTTGGGAAAGCAATCTCCCAGTTTGAGTAAGTAAGTTAAATAAGGATGGTGTCTTTCCTCGATTCTGCCTCGATTGTTGGGACTATTCTGAGAGGATTGGACTATTCTTTTTGTCACTTTCCTATGTGACAGACTTACCTCATTCTCACTATTCTGGTCCAGTGATCTTCTCAGTGCTTCCTCAGAAGCAATCAGTGTCTGGTTCCAATTTATTGCTATTCTGTCACTCTGTCTTTCAGACCACTTTTTTGCCGGTGCTCTTTCTCCACCACCACTAGTGGAGTCTAGACTTCATGGTCCTGTCTCTACCTTACACACAAATTAAAAGCCAATAACCATGCACCATCATACCAGCAATTTTAACATACAGTCATGTCCAAAAGTATTTAGACAGTTACTTTTTGGGGGGGGGGTAGAAGACATCTCTGGATGTCGCAGTAAATCAGACCTTCAGCACCTTCAAAGGGTTTAACAAAAAACATTGTGTTACTGGTTTAGAAATCACAGCCATCTCAATATATAGTGAAAAAAAAACTGAAAATTGAATGCAAAAAGACCCACAAACAAGCAGCATTTGAAGGTAGCTGCAGTAAAGTCCTGGTAGAGCATATCGAAAGAGGAAACACAGCATTTGGTGATGAATTCAAAGAGACACTGATTACCAGTGTTGGGTGTAACTGTAATAACATTAGATTTTTCAGTAAAGCAATAATATAACATGTTATTGTACTAAATTCAGTAATTGCATTAGTGCAAATTACTTCATCCAGCAATTAACATATTGCATTACTTTAATTAAAATTAATGAGTAATGTGCTACTTTTTTTTAGTAACGACCCAAACTTACTACAGCGGATTTTAATCCAGGCATTAAAAAATAACCCTTGTATTAAAAATTTTGTTAGTTTATAAGCGAGCCTCTGAAAATGAGAAACTGACAGTATAAATTCCGTAGTACTTGTTGAACCCTTTAAGCTTAAAAGCTGAAAGTCTGCACTTTAATCACTTGATTGATTGATTTTAAAAAGAATTTCACCCACATACAGACAGAGGAGTTATGTGCAGACCAGCGATTTATAGGTACTGCCCAGTGTAGGTAGCACTGTAATGTAGGAGCCTACAAGGAGGACTGCCAATTATTGTAAAATTAAAAGTACAACACTTCCCTTTGAAGCACTTTGATTGTTACACTCGATCACAAGCAGAAGTAAATATGCCTTCTTCTTATCACTGATAGATATTAATGACATTAATGTGAGCTGACAAAATGAATGTGCAGATATGAACATTATTATACATACATACATAATACACAGTGGGGGGTCTGAGAGCTCATGTTCAACCCTTCAGAACTTTGTATCACAGACTGAGCATCAGAGACTCAGTCATGAAGTCACAGTGTGTCCGTGGCCAGACGTCGCTGTAAAAAGCAGCATCGTTCTTGTTTTACTTACAGGCTAGAAGAGTTTATACAGCCTGTCGACCAGGAGGCAAACAGAAGGTGAAAGCACATCTAACCACAGGGCGAAGCACCTATCCACTGTTTAGAGAGACCGGGAGGGTCTTTTTACCGTTTAACTGTGGATTTCCGCTGGGGAGCTCACAGCCATACGAACATGCATACCAGCCTATTTTCTGCAATGATAACATTTACTTTGCTGCAGGTGGGGTCTTAGCAAAACTCTATGTGATGTGAACATGCTGCAATAAATTTCCCATACAGATAGGCAGAAGGTATTTTGCCTCATGTGGCTTTGCCTTGACTAGAAAAGTCTAGCCTCCTCTAGCTGGAAAAAAAAAGAAAGTTAATGGTTCAATTTGTAATCACATCACATTCAGCCCTTGACAGGTGGCTTTGTAGCACTTTAGTTTCAAGCGCAGTTCTTTCTTTGCTTACGAACAGTTTCAGGGGCTTCTGCGTGCCACTGGGGATGTGTTGAGTCCTCAGATGGGAGGAGATGTGTCAGATCCTGTGCTGGATCAAAGCAGCCATCACTCTCCATCTGTCAGCAAAGACAAAATACAGACTGTCACATCTGGCTCGCTGGCTGTTGCTGCTGCTCCTGCAGAAGCTCAAACCTGCTCTGACGTCTTTGTTATCTCTGCCATCGCCTCGCTTCCACCACGTGTCCCCCTCACCTCTCGGTTTCTTTCTCCATCAGCGCAAACGTGAACCTTGAATCGGAGATCAGAGCACATTAGTGCCAGAGCACTTGTGTGTTTGTGAGTGTTTACATATTGAGGGATGCGAATATATATATACTGAAATTGCCTTGCTAAACAAAATAAGGCCAGAGGTTGCTTGAGTTGGAAGAGAATTGCCTTAGACAGAGTTAAAGCTTTTATATGTAAACACAACTGCTGTGTTTATTGAATTAAAAGAAAAACCCGTCATCCTGGCAGCGCTGCGATGTGCTGTATGTGCAGCAAGCTGGTGGCATGTAATCCTAATGGGATTTGATCGCTCCATGATCTCATCGGGGTGGCAGACCTTCTCCCTCTATGCCAAGTTAATGTTTCTTTATTCGGCAGATGCAGTACATGTGGATGAACACCTGACAACCGTCCTTCCAATCTTTTTAGATGACTCAGAAGGTGCAGCGTTTCAGTGAAACACTGGACAGCACTATGGCAGCATCATTGCTTGGTATTCCCCTCTGCTTCCACATGCTTTGTTTATGCATAATGTAGAAAAATATAGAATAATAAGCAAGTACTGCTTATTGGCTGACTAAAATATGTCCAAAAATAGTCTTTAACTATGTTAGATAACAGGGTGGTGACATGGAGACTGACTGCATCTGTCTGCTGTCTGGACAGGGGAGTAAAAAGTGTACACAAGTGATTAAAAATACATTAGAGAGAGCAGCCGTCTCCTGACTTCATACTCTGGCAGTCCCAGGAGCTCATGCGGCTGATGCATGAAACAAGCTAGTATTTGTTTTGTTTGACGCAGGTAGCTTCAGTTCCCAGGGGAGGTTTACCGTTAATGACTTAGCAAAGAAGGAGCGTAGGTGTAAGGGTGGGCTGGGATTAAAAGAGAAGGGAATAAAAGCAAGAGCGGGAGCTAATCACCACAGGCTAATTAGTCTTTCAAATGTATGCAAACGTGTTCAGGTTTCTAGTCTGGAGAGATTTTATGCAATCTGTGTGATTTCAAGGTAATTTAAGCAACGACGGTGTTATTTATTATTGTCGAGTTATTGTTGCATCTAACTCTCTGAGAGCAGATGATGAATGTGATACGTGGCGAAAGAAGGCCTCAGGGTGAATGACAAATTAGGTGAAAAACCTTCAGTGACAACAGAGGAAAAATTGGAAAGTTATGCTCATTGTCTGATGAAGCATTCCTATCCTGATGGTAGTGGTCTCTTCCAGGATGAACATTGCTTGCAACCAGAGAGATCAACAGGGTCACTGAAAGCTGATGAGTGAGCAAATGATTTGAATGTGGACTTCAGGATCTGTACATCTCCTTTGTGGTTGGTTATATAACAGCTGTATGCACCTATTAGCCACTTTGCAAAGTACACCTGTTCTTGTTCAACTGCTCATTAACACAAATATCTTGTCAGTCATCCACATGGCAGCAACTCAATGTATTTAGGCATGTAGGCACACGACAAATCTGCAGCAGCTCTGTGATGCTATCATGTCAACATGGACTAAAACCTCAAAGGAATGTTTCCAGCACCTTGTTGAATCTATGCTATGATATAGGGAGGCAGTTGTGAAAATAAAACGGGGTCCAACCTGGAGTTAGTAAGGTATACCTAATAGTAGATATTTATAAATCTTCTGTTACATATAAACATCTCTCTTCTCCTTGCACTTCATCTTAGATTGTAAACTGCATTTTGTTATCTCAGCACCTGTCCTATGTGGACTGACAGCACAGTTGAATCTAATCTAATCTAAATTATATCAGTAATCTGATATATTCATCTAAATGTACTGCCGATGCTCCACATAAAAGGAGTGATTAATCTTCTGCAGCACAAAGTGTAGTTGGCTTGGTGCATATCATCTTTTGAAAACGCACAACCCATTTGCTTGCCATTTGCGTAATACTAATATATATACAGCGTGTCAGTGGGTGAGTTCATGTTAATCTAAGCACACACATGCTATGACAGGGAAACAGATAGAAAACAAGTATTTTCAGCCAGCTGGACAAATTTAACAATTAAAAACATTTTAATGTCAGTTTCATACATATAGTTAATAATCTTATATTTCCCATGTGGGGACGGTGCCTCAGTGCGTGTTTATATCGGCAAAATGCTGTTGAAAGAATGAAGAGCAACAAGGGTGTCTTTTTGTGTATTTTTGAGAGTGTGGATTTGTGTGTGTGTGTGTGTCTAAGCACAAGATCAATGAACATAAACTAATCTCATGCCTCTCTCTCTCTCCCACGCACGCACGCACACATCTTCTGTGGATGTTTAGAACCAATCCCAAGATGCAATGACACTGTTCTGGCAGAGCATAGTGAGCCAGCAGCAGCAAGATAATGTGTGGCTTGTATCGATATACCACAAACAAAAACTGAAGCAAATGACAAGTCATCATTTTACAGTACACATACTAGACTATTTCTTAACTGTATGGGCCAGTAACTCCATGCAGTCACCTCCAATCATTTCAAACATCTGACTTATCAAATCAGACCCACTGGTTTAATTAACTTTAAAGGTGTTTGTAGGATTTTGGTACATTTGGCTGACAAAAACTAGAGCTATCAAGGGAAAGCCAACATGTCTCTATCTGAGGATAAAAACATTCACTTCTCATCATTGGTATACCTCTGAAATTCACAGTACACAGTCCTGTGAAAAGGAAGGTGTTGTGAAAACTTAAGCATATTCTTAGTACTATAGTTCTATAGGAATTAAGCATGTAAGTAGCAGCCAGGTGATGCTAATCCAATACACTTGATTGAGTGTCCTTCACCAAGCGGGAGCACTTCTATAAAGCAGAATTTATGTCAGCTAGAGCATTCAGGTTTGTGTCAACGCATTGCCAAGGAGGAAAGAGATCAGCAATGATCTTAGAGATGCAACTCTTGATGCAACTCAGTGAGAAAGACTATAAAAAGTGGAAAACATTCACGACAATTACAAATCTTCCCAGGAGCTGCACAGCAATGCTCAGAGAAAGAGCAAAAAAACCCAAGAGCTACACCTTAGACTCTACAGGCCTCAGTTTGTTAAAGATCATGACAGTAAAACAACTGAACAAGTAAGGCTTACATGGGAGGGTTAGCAGGAGGAAGCCTCTGCTTTATAAAAAGAACATGAACAAGACTTCTGAAACAATGTCCAGACCAAACTGAAGATGTGTGACCATAATGCACAACACCACATTTGGCAACAACAACGGCATATCAGCACAAACACCTCATACCAGCTGTCAAGCACGGTGGTAAAGGGTTGATGAATTGGGCTCATTTTGCAGCCACAGGACTGGACACCTTGTAGTCATTGAGTGGACCATGAACTCCTCTGTATAGCAAAGTATTCTAAAGTCAGGTGTGAGGCAACCCATTTTGACAGCTAAAACTCTGATCATAAAAGAAGACAAGGATCCCAAAAGCGCTGTGCAGAGATCTTAAATGCTGTGCATAAACAAATGCAAACAAGTGCAAAGACTGGATTGAAACAGCATTGTAAATTAGAGTGGGCTGATTCCTCCACAGTGACGAGAGACTAAAAAAAGTCTCTAAGGTGATTAATGTTAAAGGTGATTCTATAAGCTACTGAGTTATGGGATGTTCTTAGCATTTGCAAGGAACTGTAGAGTCCAGAGAAACTTTCTTTTTCACATGACTGAAGATCATGTTTGTCTTATTTGTGCACAAACTGCAAAGTGCGAAAATAGGAAGTGGCGAGCTATTTCTTGGCCAGATTCTTTGACTTCTCAAACACCTCATAGTAAAGTTAGCAAAGGTGTCAGATTTATCATGTGCTGTGTACTGACTTATTGTTCACCACCCTGGACCATGTTCCAAATCCATGTTCTCTACTTCACTGTTGATATTTAAGACCTTACTTCTGGAGTCCATTTGAGAATTATTCGCGAACCTTAAGTCTTAAACACAGCCTGCTTCCCCTAGATTGAATCCCTGCCCTGCTGGTCACCTTGCCCGCCAGACATTCATGCCCTACTCAATCCTCACCGGGTTTTATGTGTGTCAAGGCCAGAATGGAGTGTGCCTGCTCAGAGATAACCCAGTGGGATTGCAGCGTCCACCCAGCTCCTGGCTTTATTACCTCCATCTGTTTCCTGTGAGCGAGCCCCAGCTGCAGCAAAATAACAGTGGAGCATTTGGGAAAAGCATCAGCCTGATTTAGGAGTCACAGCACTCCCTCCGGCACCCCCTCCCTGTCCATCCCCCCGCTGCGTCTTGGCGCGACGTTCTGCATTTCACATAAGCACATTCCTTCATAATAGTACAAATCATGCCTCTTTTCCCTTCTTTCACTCTTCGTTTCCTCTACGTTTGCCTCTCCCTGTCTCTTTCCGCTTCCAATCAAGATGCAAGTCTTGTCGTACTCATCACTCTCCTGTTGCTTTCCTCTACCTCCTGCCTTCTGTCTCCCATCACCTTTAACCCCACTCTCTCAAGAATACATGTTATTTAGGATGCTCTCTCCCTGTAGCCCTGAGAGATGTCCACCCTTGGGGTTTGTCTCATCTAACTGTCCCTTTATACATAGTTCAACTTCCTGTGAGCTCGGATGCTTTCGCGCGTGGAAACGACAACGGGCGCACACACACATACATGCAGTGAAGAAATCCCAAATCCCTCTCCGTTTTCTCCTGCTTCTCCTCTTATCAATAATTCAAGCCTTATTGATGGCAACCTAGGCAGGGGGAAGCATTGGAGGCTTTGAACAGAAGGTCAGGCCTCACCAGGGCCCCTGGGATGGCATTAATTAGATACTTCCTGGTGCCCCCTAAACAAACACCTCCACGCTATATCTGCTCTCATTACCCTTCCCCTCGCAGCAGGTACTGAAAACCTTGACATATTCACACAATAACACCAACCACTTTCACCCTTAGCTTCTTTCCTGGGAGGGGTCCCTGCCCACTCCCCTAGACACACATCAACACATCGAAACACACCTGCACAAGCTGACCTCGAACTGTAACCAAGCCCCTAGCAGCTATTTCTGTTTCCCAATAACACTAGGGTGTTTGTTCTCTTCCTCATCTTGCCTGACTTCCAGTCTGACCTTTCATGGACTGATCACTCCTTATTACCCGTCACTCCATTCCAACCTACCCACCACCACTCCCACTGATCTGAGTTTCTGTCCCAGCACCTGATTACAAGAGTGATGGCTCTCTCACGCTCCCCCATCAGGCTGTCCAAGGCAGCCGCTTCCTTCCTCATCTGTGGCTATTCATCTCTGTAGCAAAGAGGGAAGGTAAGAGGAGGACAGTAAAAAAAAACAAAAAGGAGTATTAAGGCAGACAGATATAGGGAAGGAGAGCAGAAGTGCTGACTGTTAAACAAGACAAAAGTCTTGTTAAGTTCATCTTTGCTTTTCTTTAAGTTGTCTATAATAATCCCCTTTGAGACACTGAAACACCAGAATTACCGCCCAAAATTTAAGACCCAGAGGCTGAAAAGTGTAAAAAGTGTGAGCTGCAACACTTCTGCTGAAATATTATGCCACATTAAATCTTTGCTCCAGAATAGGCATCGTTATGCATATGAGCTGGTTGAATAAGATTAAATGTCTGCAACCATTCTGGGAGTGCTGTGCAGCTCTACTTAACCCACTGGCTAAAGTCTGGACCGAGGAAGCTGATTGCGTGCTTCAGGGCTGAGTTGATTGCACTAGATGAGATATTTATCATCCGATGCAGTCACTTGGGGAAAAGCCACATGTGTGGCAGCAGCTGCCTGGAAAACACAGTGCCCACAGAGTTCATATGAGCACAACCCAGCCAAAATCCCACCAGAAATTACAAGATGTGACCCATAGCTATGTGCCCACTCCCTTCTATTTTTGCAACCCTAGAAATGCATCAGAGAGGCAAAGAGGCAGCACGGGCGCAGACTGGAAACTGGACTCGTGTTACAAACAGAGACAATACCACACTGCTAAATGAACCGAGTCTATATGCTCAGGGTTCACCAACCTAAGGCCGTGAAAACTTTTCTGAATGTGACCTCTGGAAATTTGCAGCGTATGGTGAGTATTTTTACACGCACACATTCAACCTGCTTCTTCCCCGGGCCAAAGTCCCCACGTGCTTCGAAGACAGTAACAGAGTGACTGGGAGTATGATGGCGGTCAGCTGTAAAATATCACAATGCAGATTTAAATGTGGACAATCTGTACTCGCTATAATGGGCTGTCATGTGCTGAATACATGTTGAACCTTTCACAGTGAAGGTTAAGAGTTGGCTAAAGGCAAAACAGAGCGGTAGAGCAGTGAATAACACTTAAATAAAAAGTGGTTACAAAAATGAATGGGTGGATGATGTACTTGCTATTATTATTCAAAATGGCATTTTAATGTCTACTTTAACTTCTCTACTAATGTAGGTTAATGTATTAACCTGCATTAATACATTAGTTAGTAACATGTTACAGTAATGTGAGGTTTCAGATTGTGTAACTGAGTGAAAAAGCACCGATAATGCTCTGTTACTTTGACAGTTTGCAAACTTACTCTCATCGGGGGTTAACTGTGGATGGCGTAGCATTTCCTTTCATTTGGTAAAGGTTATGCATCACCGAGCAGCTTTCATTAAAAAGATTTAGGTGGCATCTTGTAATCCGGTATCTAGCTCCTATTAATATATTTATGGTACAAGGGGAACTGATTGTTGAATTGATTTGATTCAGCCAAGACAGTATGAGTCATCGTGTGCAGATCACGAATGTCTGTACAGCATTTCACGGCACTCTCAGGCTGTGCCAGTAGCATAGCTATGACAGAGGACTGCTAATTAACATCCAAAGATTTTCAACTTTGAGGCAGTTTCTGCACTCTGAATGCTTTCAGATATGCAGGCCTCCTGGTTTTCTGGCAAGAAAGCCTGTGAGGGCTTTTTAAACAAGTTGTGGTCCTTTACCCACAAACCGCTCAATCTTGATGTCTAACCACAGTGACCAAACATACTGACACACACATAACTCCACTGCAAGTTAAAAAGACATAGTTTGTCTCTGAGGCAGCCCAGCAGGAGAGTGTGCCGAGCACACAGTTTGCCTTGAGGCATTTCCTCAGCTTGTCCTTCGAGCAAGATAAAGGATGAACGGGTTGTCTTCCTTTCCTGCATAGTAAGTCTGATTTAAAGAGGAAACAGAGACAAGACAAAATAGCCTTCCCTGCTGCTTTTGCTATTGATTGAAAAGTAGCAAGGGGAGTAAATCATCTAGCTCTCCACTAGTGTATCATCTAGAGCCAGACGCCAAGCTTAAGATTGGATCTGTTTCTCAGAACATGAGGCCTCCAGCATCTTAAAGACCTCTCGTATCCTAATAAAAATATCCAAAGGTATTCTGTTCAAGCTTTTGCACGCTCTTCATTTTACCCTTCACCCAGACAATGTCATCCCCCCCCACAAAGCCAATTCAGACCTGGGCTCTCTAGTCCATCCCTATCCTCAAGCAGACAATGTCACCACACTAAATATCAGTTTTCATGAATCATTCGCCCCCCAGAGCCCCTTATTTTGTTCTAGATCCACAGCTGAAAACAAAGGCTGGTGGAATTAGATATTAATTGTGTTCCATCAGAGCTGATTACTAGAGAGGTGTGCACGTAGCTGTTGTGTGCCTCCACACACTGAATGTGTGTGTGTTTGGAGTGCATGTCTGTGCATGTGCGGACACCGCGTGGGCTGGTGAATCACAAATCTATTTTGGTATTGAAGAGAATCAACACTGAGAATATAATTACAGTCATCTCTGTCAGTGCAGGGGAATACAACAGAGGATGATGGGCCCTGCAGGTTGGCTGAAACACTCGTGGAAAAGAATACAAGAACACTGAGCAATACCTTGTATTCATAGATATATATATATGAATATGTTATGACTCCTGCAAATTAATTTCAATATTATGTTTTCCTGAAAACCGAGTGGGATGTCACTGATGAACATAAAATAAAATCCTTTGTTTTCGCTCTAAGATTTGCCCTCCTGGGAGCAACAGCGCTTCTCGGCACTGAGCTAAGGACGTTTTGCTAAATCAGATTAAAAATGTAATGGGCAATATTGCTGTTTGGTAAAAAGAGGTCATCAATAGACTTCCTTATCAAAGATGAATGTGCTTTCTTAAATAGAAATGAAAAATTCTTGTATTTAATCACTTTTCTTAGGGGGTGGGGATGTGTTTAGTTTTTTTTGTCTGACAAGATATCGGCTCCGTGACTGTTTCTGATTGGCTGGAGATTGTTATTGCATAAACTTTGTCATCATCTAACTAATATCACGAAACTGCCCTAAAACTGTTAAAATCCCCAAATATCTATAAAGACGTGCTTCTGAAGTTCAGAAATTTCTTTATGTATATATACAGTATATGGATAATACTTTTTAAAGAACACCAGAGCAGAGGGCACAGTATCCATGTCTTACAGGGTATAAAATCGACTTAAACAGTCTTAATAGATTCCCCTCTTGATCTTCTTTTTACTTCTGAGGCTTACATTCAGCTCAGTGCTGTGGGCATCAGGGATTCTCACTGGATGTTTTATTCAGTACAAATCTTGTTCATTTACCAATCTGCTTTGTGCCAAGTAGACAGAGTTGTCTTCTCTTTCAGCTGTGAAATTAAAACTGTGGGAAAAAAAAATAACCCTGGAGGCCACTGCAGAAACTCTTAAAGGGAGAATATGTGACTGACCTTGTGCCCGCATATACCTCTGGGTGCAGTGACGCATGCACAAAGAGCATGTCTGTGTCTGAGAAAATGTTTCATGCATGATTCTTTACTTTAATTCCATCATACAGTGAGTACTGTGGCCCTGTGTGTTTGCGTGTGGTTTAGAAAATCCTCTGGTTGCCTGTACTGCATGATTGTGCACGTTTGAGATGGCTTAGTGAACACTATATGTGTTTGATTGTGTGCATATAGCCAATATTGACCTTCATTACGGGACCACACAAAAAAATGCAGGCAGGGGTCAAACACACTCTACTGGGCAGTGTTGGGAAGGAGGTAGACCTTACTAGCGATTAGTGCAGAGTCCCGGGGGGGCAAGCTTCAATTACTCCACACAGCTTGCTTACCAAGCCATCGGGAGAGCCTAAATCCACACCGCTAAGCAGCCTAACCCACATCTGGAAGAGACATCTCTCACACTGAGCCAAGCAGACTTCAGCTTAGAGGAAGAAGATATCAGTTGGGTGTGATAAACTGGTAGTTTCATCCAAGTATTTTGTTTTTTGGGGGGGAAATAGCATATGGAGACCAAAAATGTAAACACACAAGACAAGATCTGTGATGATTGTGTTTTCATCTGTCTCACCTTCTCCTCTCCTAATCAGTTATGCTCTTCAGGATGCAAGTATCTAAGTGTCAGCACGCTGAGTACCGTAACCAGTGAACCGGCTAATTTCCTGTCTCCATGGTCACAGAGAAAGCTGTCATTCTCGCTTCGTACGACCTTACAAAAGCAAACCATCCATCAGGAGCTCAAACATAAACTGTCTACACACAGCCTCCTGCAAGACATACACGCTTTAGCTAGCTTTATATGATTAAAACCCTGAAGGAGTCAGGTACCATTATATTTTCTGTATTTCTGTATTTTGAGTCTGTATACCACACCAGGGAATTTAATAGATTATGTACCACTATGTAAAAAGCAATAAAAATGATTTTGTTTTTTATTCTTTGTTACAGTTGACTTTTTTCCTGCCTCTCTCTGCTCTCACCCCCAACAAGGCACGGCAGATGTCTGCCCCTCCCTGAGGCTGAGCCTGGTTCTGATGGAGTTTTCTTCCTGTTGAAAGGGAGTTTTTCCTTCCCACTGTCACCAAGTGCTTGCTCATAGGGGGCAGGCTGTATGTTGGGATTTCTTTCTAATATTTTATAGTCTTTATCTTATAATATAAAGAGCCTTGAACTGACTGTTGTTGTGAATATGTGCTATATAAATAAAACTGAAATGACATTTTTTAAAATAGATTTCAGATCCATATGTGTAATCAGTATGTGGGACGAAAGAGTGGAAAATGTGGTCTTTATTCAGAAAACAAGGCTCTTTGCCTTTATTTATTTGATTAACAGTGAAGATTAGTCAGGAAAGCAGGGATTGCCTCAGGTCGGAGGCAAACCCAGGCCACTGCATTTCGCCTTGCAGCATATGGTCACCTGCTCAAACTGTGAGCTAAACTGCCACCCTGCAGAAAACCTATATTCACACCATACTGGCAAAAGTAGGTGCACAACTTATTGTATTCTAGGACTGCTTTTTCAGAGTGACTCTAGATTTGTGCCAACAGTTGTGGTTTTAAGTTTTGTGACCACCAAAACAATTCATTGCTGTTTGAAACCTACATCAGTCACGCATGTCAGTGCTTAAAAACTCAATTCAAGTGTACACTTTGGTCCAAGTCTGGTGCTCATTTATGGTCTCAAGCTTTATTTGAGAAACAATATTTGTATTTATGTGACATGGTTTTCATTGGCAGCTGGATTTAACCCATTTGAAATGAAACTGGAATCAATTTCTTTTTCTTTTTTTTTTTTATTTCTTTGCACTTTAGGGACTTCTTTTCTATTTCAGTCCTAATCCTCTTGAAAAAACATTCAAGGCCAAAAGCTCTATTAGCTATATGATCATAGTTAGCAGGTATTTGGCAGTGGCTTAATTAAAAACTCTCAAAGTATGAATCTGATTCTAATAATGAAGTTAAAAATATCCATCAAACCATGTCTGGATCCGCTGGGTTTCCAAGTTGAAAATCAGGACAAGAGACAAACACTGAGTAGTTCCAGCAGTAAATGTACACATTCCTCTGTGGAGCCATCAGAGAGACAGAAACAACGAGACAGGGGCCGAGGGACACAGAACAAAGGAGGGAGAAGCTGGGTGAAACGTCTCCGTGCTTACTTTGGAGGAGATGCTACCCATGGGAAAGTAGTATTTTTTGGTCAGAATTAGTTCTTGCCGGCTACGTAATTGCAACTTAAGCAGACACTAATGATAGTCACAGATGAAGCACTAACTGCTGTTTCTCGGTGCAAAGAGCCTAAAATCAGACATTACTCTTTGTAAGGAAACAGCTTTTTAAACCAGCACATCATCTTTCATATTGTCCTTCTGTTAAAGTCCAGCTTCCACATTTCATCAGCATCAGACCCGGAGGTTTATGTATTGAGGGCCAAGTATAACAGTGTCTGCGTCAGCGGTGAAGTCCCTGTCCAGAAGAGGCTCAACTACAGAGGCTGACCTTTCAGTAACTCATAAACATCTCCGACACAAACATACATGCGCATGCACAGTTAGCCGGACAGTAAGCCCAATCCCCTTTCCCTCAAAAGAGACTAAAGACAATTGGATTAATGCTCAAACTGTTAAGCTTCACAGCTTATAGATCCTGAAAGTCCTGTAACAATGTCATCAACAGCAACGAAACCACGACAGATATAAAATAAAAAAAAATCAGTGGTAGACAGATAGATGTGCATTTCAACAAGCAGAGGTCCATAGTAAAGAGTCTGTCTGCTTGTAACTGCAGAAAAGGGAAAGAAAAGTGAGTTCAGATAGGATGAAAACTGGCTCCCTTCTCCTCTAGAAAGCATTTTCCACCTGGTTAAGTCACACAATCTACCTTGATGTGAGCAGAACGGTGAAATCTGCTCCCGAAAGACGAGAGGAGTGAGATCAAAGGGACGCTGCAGGAGACCAGCAACCAAGGCAGAACAGGATGTTCTATCTTGACGCACATGGAGGCCACAGCCCCACCAGCTCTTTCTTAATGGCTGAAATACATGTTGCAATGAAGCATAAGCAGCCCACCAGACAGGAACAGTGTCTTGTTGCCGTAACTACGCCGTGCACTGCAAGCTCAAGGGGATGAAGTTTGCAGAATTCAGAGTTGACAGCGTTTGGGTCCGGTTCAGTATATTGCTGTGACCTTTTGCTTGCTGACTGAATTGACAAGCTTGTGAAAAGGTTCTGCTCTCTTGCAGACAGATCCTGTGGATAGCTGACAGTGATGCACACCAGAAAGCATAAACAGAAGCATGGACAAGGACAAAAGGGAGAAAGAAAATGGAGGAATGTGGAAATATGCCTTGTTTAGACTTGAGTGCTCGGTTTCATGCTGTCTTGTCATCTTTGTGTTATGACAGCTCAGACAGAGCACAAAACCAAAGTTATAGCTGGTAATTGGATAGGGCAAAAGGCTCCCCGTGTGTGGTCAGTCATAAGAGTCATCCAATCTGAAGAAAGAAGCTCGAACTCAGCTCATTGATTTCGTTCACTTTCATCTAACCACAGCATGTCCGCAACAATTTTCCTTCTTTTTTTCCCTCCCCCCTTTTTCTCGCCTCATCGGTCTAACCCTGCAGCGGTGTGAGCGTGCCATGGAAAAGTGTCGGCGTTGACTTGCTCTGGCACCTCCTGCCATCTGGCCTCTCCCCGCTGTGGTGATACAGACATCAGTGAATGACAGCGTGTGAACAGCCTCTTGTGGATTTAGAGGGTTTGCGCATCAGCAATAGGCAGACACATTACACGGACATGTAATCAGCCCAGTTTTAACCTTGGCTTGTTTTTAGCGGAAGCCCCCCCAGAAGAGCAGTCTGAGCAAAAAAAAAGTGAGGAGAGCAATTGAGGACTTTCTGTTCCCAGGCTGTTACTTTAGCGATTCACAGGCAGCAGTTCTCAACCTCTAAGCTGCAAACCAACATAATTAATACTTGAATAGACCTGGGTGTCTATTCTTTTCTTTCCTCTGTTCTGCTCCTCTGCTCGTGTCTCTTTTTATGCTCTCAAAAGAGCTCAGCGCCTGCAGGCCTTCATTTAAGCTCGTTCTGAGTTGTGAGGAACACTGATTTATAAAAATAAATAAATAAAAATAAACTGCATGTTAAAAGAAATAGCTCAAATTCACTGGAAAATATGCTTATTTGTGTTATTGCTGACTGTTACCTGAAAATGTCAGTATCATTGTCACGTCTGTATGCTAAAAATAAAGTTTAGCTAACAATAACAATTTAAAACACTGGAAAACTGTCACCCTGCTTCTGACACCACCTCAAAATCTCTTTGGCGTGTCATATACACTCACTGACCACTTTATTAACTGCTCGTTTATGCAAATATCTAATCAGCCAATTACATGGAAGCATTTCAGGGCATTTAGGCATGTAGACAACCTGCTGAAATTCAAAATGAGCATCAAAATGAGGAAGTAAGGTGATTAAACTGACTTTGAACATGGCATGATTGTTTATGCCAGATGGGCAGAAACACATTTCTAGGCTTTATAGAGAAAGGCTCAAAAAAGAGACAATATCCAGGAAGGGGCAGTTCTCTGGGTGAAAATGCCGTTGTTATGACGGAGGAAAATGGCCAGACTGCTACGAGCTGATAGAAAGGCAACAGCAGATGGCAAACAGCAGCAAAAGACCATACCGAAGGCCATTCCTGTCAACTAAGAACAAGAAACCGAGGCTACAGTTCACACAAGGTCACAGAAGATTGTTACCTGGTCTGGAGTAAACAACATGAAAGCATGGATCCATCCTGCCTTGTATAAACAGTTCACGCTGCTGGTGGAGTAATAGCTTGGAGGATATTCTATTAGTATGCTTTGCACTCAGCTGAGTCTAATTTAAACACCAAGGTCTACCTGAGCATCACTATCTACAATTTCCACCCCTTTATGACCGCAGGGTACCTGTCTCCTAATACCTGCTTAAAGCAAGGACCACAGTGACCACATCTCAATCCAACAGAGCACCTCTGGGATGTGGTGGAACAGGAGATTCACATCATGGATGTGCAGCTGATGAATCTGCAGCAACTGCGTGAGTTTACGTAAAACGTCACCCGTTCCTTTGCAGACTCTGGCATTTTTAACTTTTGCCTCATAGCTGTTTCCATTTTTGTTTAGCTGAGAGGGGATATCTAGACTTTAGAAACGTAGTGAAACCACATGACAACAAACACAACTTATACGTGTGTTTATATGTGTGTGGTTGTGGTGGCTGAAGGTTATTGGAGAGGTGACTTCTGATTCTGCTCCCTTCATGTCTGAAATCTAAACGTATGATGTTAAGTGGCTTACTAAAATGGGATTGTACCTACCGTATTGATCAGTTCAATTGAAAAAACCCACAAAAATTGAATTTAACTGGGCCCCATTAATTCTGCAGTACCAGAGATTCAGAAGTGCTGATGAGTCAGTTTTGCTACCCCTGATACTGTTCTTCATTTTGTGCTAAGATAACCAGCTGCTAGTCGTGTGTTATCCATCTTCTACCGACAACAATTATTCTAAAACTGACAGCGCTTCATTATGGTAGAAAAGTTCAGGTCATCTTGGTCCTTCATTTCTCCCAGAAATCCCCCACTCGAGCAGTTTGACCGCAACCTCCATTTTTCAGGTGTTATTTACTGTACAGCTGCCGTCTTGCCATAACTGACACAGCACCGCACTCCTTCTCCTCCGCTCTGAGCCCTGTTTTGTTGCGAACACAGCCATCGGCCTTCACTCCCCTCTGTGTTCCTTTGCAGTCTCATTCTGCCTCTCCTTCTGCTGGAACAGTTTGATTTGAATGCAGAACTGCAGCTTTCTCAGTCTCGCTGTAGCTGCAGGCTGTCTGTTAGATCAAGGCTTTTTGCTTTTTCATCTTTAGAAAAGGAGAAGAGGAGGAATCTCCCAAGTTCCTTGACTGAATAGTGCTGCTCGGCCCTTTTGGCTTTAGTCAGAACATCATCAAACGGACAGTGTGAGGGAGGAAAGGAACAGGGGAGATTGAGGGGCGATAGACGGAGCTGAGATCAAGGTCCCGACGGGGGCCATCACTCCCACTCGCTACACACTGATGATTCACAGAGTGGATATCAGTTGGTCGGCTCACCCTCAGCTGCACATTTCTATCAAACAGGCAGAGATGGAACAGAAAAATCTCACCTTCTGCTCCTGCGTTCAAACCGTTTTCTGACTGCGCAGCACGCAAAAAAGAAAACTACACTCACCTTATTTACAACAGACTGTAAACTGAATCTCTATTTAATAAAAAGTGATTGGAAATATTCATATTAATTTTGAACTATTAAACAATAAAGTGTTACTTTCAACTGATTGGTGCATACTGTGAATGAAGCTGGTGGTAAGGAACGACTCCCAGAATGCACTAGGGCAGCAAAATATCTGTCAGCTGTTTCTGAACCTCCATAATATTGTACGCTATAACTTTTCAGTTAGTTGCAGTGCAGCTAGAGTCTCCAAACACATAGATCATAAATTCAACATTTGGAAAATTTGGTAGTGCTCATGTTTGCACACAAATTTTGGGCTTCACCCTGAAAAGTCGTGCCCACTGCAGTTAACTGTTAATAAGTCTGCAGCTTTGGCTTCAAGGTCTTGATTCTTCGACAACACAACTCAGATGTTTTTAAACCAGCTTTGAATAACTTTAAATTCCAGTGAATTTATCAGCAGTGAAGTCAGCTACCTCGTTTACATATAAGGAGCTGTGAGGAGGCTCAAATCAGACTCCTTTTGCAGTCCACTCGCTTTACAATGGATCAGCATAACCCGCCCATGTTTTATTAATCTGCCCGCATGTTGCAGAAAGAAACATGCCCATCCTTCATCATCATTTTTGCTCATTCATGGCCTCCAGGCATTATTTTTGCCTTTATGGTTCATACTTGGGAGTTGACTAACAGAGCACAACTTTCACAAGCTGTAAACACACATTCAGCAGTCTTCCTTGTAAAGCACTTGTAGACAGACCGCAGAGGAAATGGGCTCTAAATGCTGCTGCAGTGATGCTGTAACGCGCCTTTGGTGGCGTTTAACACATCTGTCATTTGTCACATCCACCAACCATAAAGGTCAAAGGAATTTTTCAGAGTAAGTAGCGCGCTGAATTTTTAAACCCCAGAAACTGATTGAACTTGTGGGTGTCGGCCAAGTTGAATGATGGCCTGGAAACCAGATGGTATAGACCATTAACTTCAAATGTACAGAAGAGGGGGAAAAAAGAAAAGAGGAAAAAAAAAAAACAATCTTTGAAGACTGGTGCTCATTCTGGATAATAAGCAACTGAGCTGGAAGGCTGTGTCCATCTAGTGTTTGGACTCTGTAACTGTTGCATTAACGTGAAAGATAGTGTTACAGTATATGTGCTACAGGAAGATAATGTGGTTTCCTGAGCTGTAAGCGTGTGTAAATGTGTTACTCGTGTTTGTTCAGCACTTCAGCATGAGTTTCTTCTTGCATTAAATCCCTCTAGCTGCAAAGATCTGCACTGATTGCATGCAATGCTATAACAAAACAGCAAGGAACCAAATCAGAGGAAGACAGTCATGGGTTTAAGAAAAAAAAAAATTAAATGGTTTAAACCACCGTTTTATTTGGCATAATTTAAAAATCATTTCACTGTTAGTTCATTTATACAAATATGCTTTTGTTATTTATAAAACAATTACAGATTTCTACAAATCAAGTTCCCAGTGTAAAAGCGTAGTACCACGCACACGGTAGCATACAGCTCCAGGACACAGACACGGAGCCCACAGGTGTATGTTCCACTTTAACAGCATCATCTAAGTGAATTTGGGACATGGAAAGAAAAAAAAAGAAAAAGAGCTCACCACAGATGACAGTTTTTAACATAACGTGCACTTACATTCAACCCTCCACAAACCTATCTGGGAAATGTTCACACATCTTCTGGCAGATGTCAAACCGCATCACTGTTATCACAAAAACCTCTTGCTCGGTTTGCACTTCAGTTATTCTAGACTTTACACAGGCCACAATCTAGGCTGACTTATTATATACCCGCTCAAAGGTGTACATGAAAATAACTATAGTAAAAAAGGGTTTCTATATTTGCTGCCAGCTCTAAGCAAAAAAATAAAAAAAATAAAAAGAGTCTGCAAGATGAGTGTATTTACTGGCAGGAAGTAAGGCAGAGGGCTTCTGAAAATTCACAAAAATAAAACTGAGTTGGGTGGGTCCTGTGCTTAAACGTCTCGTGGCACTTTCAGCGCTATGATGAGAAGCTTTGGGTTTGACGAAGGAGACTGCTATCATCTTTGGTTTAGATAAGGCACCTAACCAAACAAAAGGCTCCTTTCATATTGTACAAAAACTTCTGTTACATGATTAAAAAGGGAGCCATCACGGTTCTTCTTCTATGATGAAACCGAGACAATAGCGAATTACAAGTATATAGCCAACGTAAGCCAGTTAAAACATATTGCTATACTGATTCAGTTAAGCGGTGGTCATAGTTGCTGAATTTCAATGGAAGACGATTATGAAACTGAAAACAAATATGGAGTTCTGGTTTATCAAATTGAAATATTAACTACAACACACATACATCTTACTGATCAAATAAACAGACTATTACAAAAACATATTTACCTTTGGCCGTACTTGTAGGTTAAAAAACATTTGTGGAAAAAAAAAAAATCATTTACAGAGTAAATTCACCATAATTAGACAAAATACAGCCTCCTTGACCCCCACCCCATCAAAGAGAAATTCTTAGGCATGTTTTTAAATGGCACTCGGTGTGAGCTTCAACAGTTAATAAGTAGACAGAGAAGTTTCACGACAACCTGACTTCCTGACTGTGTCAGCTCCAAAAATCCTGTACCAGCATCAGTTACCTTGGCTGAGTCTTTATTACACCTGCTCCTCCATTACTGAAGAGGACAAATGGTGTGCTGCTTTTAATGGGTCTGGCTTATCTTCAAAGACCTACTGGTTCTTCCGTGTGGAGAAGTGAAAGAGCAGCGTGAGAGGCTGGAGGGGCAGCCTGCCAACAGCTCTAACACGCCAGACTGAGCACAAGGGAATTGTAGCAAGGGAATTTAACCTTTAATCTGTGCATTTGGTTTAAGGGCTACTGGCATTTGCCCAGGAGTCATCAAACCCTGTCTGGACTCAAGCTGCTTGAAATTAAAACTTGTTCACCTTCTACTCGGCTGTTCATTACGTCTAAATAGTCAAAGTCAAAGCATCTTGATGGTAACCTTGCTTTAGACTCATGAGATGCAACCTAGGTGAGAATTTGAGGTAGTCATTAGTTCTCCACCTGAACAAAGGCAGATCTCTTCTCTCCAGTCAAACAGGGTAGCTTGGTTGGTTTGTTGGTTTAGATGTTACTATGGCTTGTGGCAACCATTATCAGCATTTTATAAGGCAAAGCAGAGAAGCTAAAAATGTAGAACAGATGTAAAATGAAACGTGTAAATATCAAAAGTTAAAATGCAAGAAAAATAGAGGAGAAACGGTCAGTCGCTCTCATTAAGGCATGGTCACTTTGGTGATGATGGCAACACGGTGAGATCCTCCTGGCGATGAAGAAGGAAGACAGGAGTAACAAAGGAGCCGAAAACTGCCAGAGGTGATACGGAGACAGCCGCTTGGTGACCTTTGTTCCTCAGCCTTCCCTTTGCATCCATGGATCTCCACCATCCCCTCTCCACAGTCCAAATCTGGGAACCATTCATTACAAAAGCACACACTTTTCTTTTTTCTTTTTCGTGACTGGATACAACACTGCTCTCACAGCTTCAGAAAACACCTCCTTGACCCCATCCTGCAGCAGTGCAGAACACTCCATGTATTTAACAGCCCCAATCTGCTTGGCCAGGGCATTGCCCTGCTGCTGGGTTGTAGGGACCAGGCCCTGCTCCTTTAACTTCTTCACCGTTTCTGCATCACTTCTTAGGTCCTTCTTGGTGCCTACCAGCAGGATGGGCACATTTGGGCAGTGGTGAGACACCTCAGGGTGCCACTTGTGCCTGACATTGGCGTGTGAGGAGGGGCTGCCGATGGAAAAGCATATAATGAACACATTGGTTTGGGGATAGGACAGAGTGCGCAAGCGGTCATACTCCTCTTGGCCTGCCGTGTCCCACAGGTTGAGGCTGACAGTGCGGCCATCCACACTCATCTGAGCGCTGTAGTTGTCAAACACTGTGGGAATGTACTCTTCAGGAAAGGCATTGGTTGTATAAGAGATGAGCAGGCAGGTTTTACCCACTGCCCCGTCACCCACCACCACACACTTTATGGTCTGCATCCTGCCTACGACCACTGGGGCTGCAGCACCTGGCAACAGGGGGGAAAAAGCACCTGAGTAACTGCTAACAGCAACACATACACGTACTGTGTAGTGATAAACATTTCATTGCCCGCATGATCGTTAACCGGTGATAATGTCATAACACAAGATATCCGTTTTATTAGCAGTACAGCTTTTCACCCAGTTAGCAACTGAGCTAACTGTCCCCGTCGTTAACTAATCGACGTAGCGTTCATCACCGTTACATAGGTACGCTCCAATTCCAGATGCTCCCTAATTAACAAACTTTATAAAGCTGTTGTCCAAGAGAGGCCGGGATGTGAATGGAAAACGAGAGGCTGTTTTTTTTTTACCGGTTGTTTACACTTTACCCACTTTACTGCTGTTCACTTTTAATACTAGGCGTTCCCCTAGCATAAAGCTACCCTCTTACTAGCATCGAGCTACGGAACTAGCGAATTTGGTGGCTAGCGAGCTAGCTAGTTAGCAAACAAGCTGAAACTTGATTTACAAGTCACTTTCTCAAAAAGATATGTTTAGGACTAGTTATTGCCCCACCAGCTTCTCAAAAGTCCTGCTCCATTTTTGTATATACTTCAGAAGTAGTATCAGTCTGTAAGAAAGAAATATAACGGTTTTCATGACTTACCGCCACTTGGCTTTCGATCTCTTTTTGCCTGGTATAGTCAATCACAGCCGCATCCGGGGAGCTGTCCGTCACGTAAAAACCGACGTAGGGAAGTAATGCAAGCTGGTAATTGTAGTTCTATTTTGAGTCAGTCGTTTGCGTAACACTAGATGGCGGTGTAAAGCTATTGTCATGACGTTGCACTCATCTAGCCGAAAAATATGCGGAACCAAAGAGAAAAGTAAGAACAAGACGAGGTGAGTTGTACACTTATTAACCATATCGCTTTTTATTTAAATTGTGTATTTTTAGGATACTTTTCTAACAGTTTTATTTTACTACATTACCAATATTTGACATAGTAACTAAATGCTAAGTCAACTTTTCAAGTGCTAAACTATCCCTCCTTTAAAATATGCAGTAGTATGTCTCATTAATGCAAAAAAACCAAAACAATAATTAAAAACCTAGATGGAAACAAAAGTGCTTAATGCACTCTGTTTATTCTTGCCAATATTCACATTAGAAAACCTCTTTCTTAAAATGTGTCTATTTTATATTCCATCCATCTGTTTTCTTCTCCTTATCAAATTCAGGCTTGTGGAAGGGGGGCTGGAGCCTTACAGGGGAAGCAGCAGCGTTCACATATTTAACTTAATGCAGGATCAGCCTCAGGATGTGTGTGACATCTATGTCAGCATACAGAAGTTAAGCTAATGTGGGGCAGACAATACAGGGAATTTAAATGCTTTAGCTTTGGTGAGTGAAACTGTAATACTTTATCAATTTGTCATGTAGCACTAATTACCAGGTGTGCACGGAGGACGCGGCACAGGGATGCATTGGCATTGTCGCTTCAGAGCAAGAAGGTTCTGGGTTTAAACCAAAGGTACAGGTGGTGTACCTTGCCCAAGCAAATGTGTGATAATTTGCCATCTCACAGATGCAGAAAGACAGGATAGTTAAGTCCATGCAACATCTGCTTATAAATTGTAGAATGTAGCTGGCATAACACACAAAGAACGGTAAATCTCATAGATACACGGCAATATGATGGTATATGTAATGTAGCTCAGTGGTAAAAGGAATCAAATTATTGTGATTATGTTTTTCACGCTTTAGTCAAACATTTTGTTAGTCCTCCTGGAGAGGAACAGTTACCAATGCTTTCCTCTCATCATGGTGAATTGTGGAATTCATCACCATTTCATATTAGACAGGTTTCTTCACTGCCAATTTTTTTTATTCCGCTCTCAAGCCCAACCTCTTCTTTTTGACTTTCAGCATAGTTTGAGATGTTTATTTTTTATGTTATTGTTTTACACATTTTTAATTGTGTCTTTTATTGCATCAGTGCTTTTATTTGTTAATAAAAATGTATTAACACAAAGGAAAATACAAACTTATATACATATATGTGCTTATAAATTGTAGAATTTAGCTGGTTTGATCCACAAAGAACTGTAAACCTCAGAAACATATGATGGTATAGGAAAATGTACCCCAAGGGTTAAAGGCTAATCCAAGAAATCAAATAATTTGCTTGTGAATCTGTTTATTATGGCAATGACATGCACAGAATTATGACATGGCTAATTAATTTTAACAAATATTTCTCTGTTGGAGCTTCTGCTCCATGACCCTGTATTTTTCAGAGTAGAGATGTCAGTTGAGCCAAGGATGATTTTTAAGTTCCTCCAGGGTTAGGCGGTCTTCATGGATCAGGTTCAGAGAACCTGACAGAAAATCCTTGCAGTCTTCATAGAAATAAAATAGTGTTCCTATAAATTTACATGTGCGTGATCGATACAGACAAAGGCAAAGATAACACAGAAAACAACATTTTCACTTGTAACACAAATCACAACAGGTTGGGAAATTACCATCCGGCTTACCATCTGAAATGTCGCTACGCGTCCTACATCTCGATTTGGCAGAGGTGTCTGGGAAGATGTAGTGCAACAGCTTATCCATCACAGTGCCCAGCTGCAAAACTGTGATGCAGTCTGCTGTATTCGCGTTGAATTCATACAAGTCCAGAGTGGTCTCTGAAATCCAGAGAAATATTATTAATGAAGAGGAATTCACGTGGACACAAGATGCATGGACAGTCCAGGACATTTGAAGACTGGGGCTGATAACCTACCACTTCTTCTTCGAGTGACTGCTTCTGGAGTAAAAGTGGCTCCACAGCCAAAATCAATGTATTTCACTTGTCGGCATGTTGAAAGATCAGCTGATATTTCAATCACAATGTTGTTTGCCTTAATGTCCCGATGAAATACACCCCTGGAATGCATCTCAATAGCTGCATCTACCAGCTTTCTCATTATATTCTGACAAAGAAAAGAAAGCTTGTTCAAGCCACAAGCTTTGCATTATCCACGAAAGATTGCCATATACAGTATCTCACAAAAGTGAGTACACCCCTCACATTTTTGTAAATATTTTATTCTATCTTTTCTTGGGACAACACTGAAGATTTGGCACTTTGATACAATGTAAAGTAGTCAGTGTACAGATTGTATAACAGTGTAAATTTGCTGTCACCTCAAAATAACTCAACATACAGCCATTAACGTCTAAACTGCTGGCAACAAAAGTGAGTACACCCCTAGGTGAAAATGTCCAAATTGTGACCAAAGTGTCAATATTTTGTGTGGCAAACATTATTTTCCAACACTGCCTTAACTCTGTTGGGCACAGAGTTCACTAGAGCTTCACAGGGTGCGACTAGACTCCTCTTCCACTCCTCCATGATGACATCATAGAGCTGGTGGATGTTAGAGACCTTGCGCTCCTCCACCTTCCATTTGAGGATGCCCCACAGATGCTCAATAGGG